>JAOUQW010028534.1:0-11010 GCA_028565825.1 Olivaichthys viedmensis
AACGACATTTCATTTCAATGTATACGAGGTATATGGAGAAATGACAATAAAAACCTACTTGAACTTGAACTTGAAACCCTGCTCTAGAACATTATATTTTCCATGATCACTCAGACTGATGCACCCTGTAATCAAGCCTGCCAGGTACACTTAGTACCTACCTTTTCTGGTTTGAGTACTCTTGATGTAGTTGTGTTTCCTGCTGTTGTCTCTTTAAATATGTTTTTCTATATGCACTACAATAGAACATGAAGCCCATGCCTCGATTGATGCCTTAGAGATCTGTTGCTGGTCCAGAACAGAACAAACTTTTCATTTCTTATGTTTATAAATAGCATTGCTTCTCCTCTGAAGTAGCCACCTGTAATAAATGGCAAGCTGACTATTACAGTCCAAGCGGCCATCTATGCCCCTGTCCCTACCAGCATTCGTTGGGAATAGATAACCCTGATCTGTGCTCAGACAGTGTCTTGGAAAAAAAAGAGACACTGTCTAAGTGATTCATCCCGCCTTTTTTTCTTCTGGTGCAGGCTCTTGTGCAGCTACATGTGTAGTGTCACTTTGAAAAGGCTGTTCTGGCAAAACCGCTCAACACTGAGAAAGAGAGCGTGAGAAAGAAGAGGGCAGCAAGATTACAAAGACAGCAGGACAGCAGAAAGGGGCAGAGGGAAGCCACAGGAATTAGAATAAAAGCACTACAATATAAGGAAAGCGGTAGCTGCTCGGTAAGCTGAGCTTCACCCCATACATGATCCTGAAACATTCAGATGCAAATTGCAGGGGCTGTTGCACTTGCAGCTCTTTCTGTATAATATTATTTTGAGCAATGTCCATATACTGTGTGTGAGATAATGACATAGGAAGAGCAAGATTGCTCCTTGAATGAGTTTTGAAGTAGTGCTTAGTTCCAAATGAGCAAACTCACACAAAACAGTCGCATAAAAAGTCCTCACAATATATACAATACCGTAACTTATTTTCTATAACTGTGCACTTACTGCTTGAGCCACTTTGCGTGTCAATCTGAGTCAAATTAGCACGCACGCAATTTAATTCGCCTATAGGCAGAATGCAATTTCAGTTTAGTGTTAGCCTATTTAAATGCAACATCGAAATTTATATAATCGAATTCTTTACCATGTTGTAGTAATGAAAAGGTATCGAACTTTTGATGCCTCGTTAAACACTATTTGGTAGTAGTAAAAAGAGCGTACACTAGCATGTTTCATCTATGGGTCGTTTTTCATAGTTGGTGACTCAAGTGACTTCAAATTCAAAAGTTACGTCAGTATTTACACAAGGAAAGCTATTTGTAGATTATTGCAATTATTTATGTACAGTTAACGTCTTTAAGGTTGGCAAGTTTTTACTTGGCAGGAGTTTTTCAATAGTGTCTAGACCACCCCCTTTAAATCAAGCACTTGTATTTAATCCTTAAAAAATCAGGGGATAGAAAATACAATTATGTATTATGTAATTTAATTTGCAATCACAGAAACATTGTCTTAATTTAACAGTATGGGTTTTGCCCATATTAATTGACCACGAGGCCACGACAAGATTATTATTATAATATTTTTTATTTTGTGCAGCAATGTACGTTTAATGTGACCATGAGATTAAATCAAGGTAATGAAATTGAGCTAGGACATGAAAGAAAACATGGAGTCATCTGCTACGGTTACAGCTTTAAGTAGCTCATAATATTACGGTAATAATTAATGAGCTACATCAAATTCAGTTCCGTCACCTCCAAGCTTCTGTGTTTGCACAAAATAAAATAACAATCTTTTAATGGCCTCTCCAGGGCATTGTAGATTAATTATTTCATAATGTCTTATTCATATATTTAATATTGCCCTCAAATTAGATAAAACAATTTTTTTTTACTTTTTTTATTTTTTTTACATCCTACATGTCAGGATGAAATATTCTAGTTACAACAAATTGTCAGACACAGCTCCTCGAACAAGTCAATATCACGTATGAAAAACGGACTTAAGTTCACACACCTCTGTTTTGGTCAAACTTCCCCCCGCTTACGCAAACTGTCAAAGCAGCGCTTAAGTCTGTAGTTAATTCTAAGATGTGAATATCATGTGCCCAATTTAGTTTGCTAAAAGGCCCTATGTGATTAAAATGGAAAGCAAAACAATTTATGCAATAGAAAAATCAAATTTAATGCAATTTTATTTTCCAAATTTATCAAAGCGTTCCTCCAATGCTACTGATAATGCTGTAATTGAAGGAATACCATTGTTTTTTACTCATAGGCTTTTATATGCACCACAAATATACTGCCTTTCTTTATTGTTATGCTGCTTTTTTTCCCATCTTGCTACTGTAGTTAGATAAATCTTTTGTCGCAGTTAAGATTCTACTACCGTCTCCATTTTGCAAATCCACTCCGCCTAATTTCATTGATCGCCTTGGGGTATGTGAAATAAGTGTAGAAGAGTGTTTATTTACTAAGAGATGTGAGAGAGCATAATTGGTCCACTGCTCTGCAATTCATTTTCAGCTGTTTGTAGAAGACTGCAGTAATGATCCACTATTTGGCGATGAGGAATGACCTGAGGCGGTGGTTCTCAACTAGTCTTGCCTCAGGACCCACAATTGTCCTTCATAATTAAGTTGCGACCCAAAAGCAGTTTAGCTTTCTAACCCTTTAAATTCATTTTACAAAATGAATAGTGCAATAATAGGCTATGCCTTCATGAACTGAAAACAGTAAACACACAAAACAGTAACAAGGGCTAAAAAGCAATTCAAACATATATTAAATCTCAACGTTTTAAACACAAAAGACAGTAATAATATGGTAATATTCTAATATGAATAACAGGCCAGGCATTAGGAAATAATTATAATTAAAAACATATCAATAGGTCTCTGTGGAGCTTAATTATGCTACGTTTACCAAATCCCAATGCAAGCCTTTGTTCCTGATGCTTAAGAAGGCTATATGGTGCTTTGCCAAGCCGTGGGACCGCTCAGCCACCGGACACGTGTTTCTGTGTGTCTAGGTCCGCCCTGTCTTGTCCTGTCATTCATGTGATTCACCTGTGTCTCGTTCGTCTGTGTAATTAGTAAGTGTATCCCTGTGTGTCAGTCCTGTGTTGTCTCGCTTTGTTGGATGTTATGCTGTTTGTCTCCCATGTATGTTTGTAAAGCGTTTAATAAATGTGTGTTGAATGGCTCGCGCTTGTGCAGACCTGAACAGACCTGTGACCCACTCCGTGCCTGAGAAGCTCTGCCCTCAGGTATTTCTCAATGTCACATAGACCGCTTAAGCATACAACTAGAAGATATGCAAGTTAAAATGGTCAATACAATAGTTGAGAGAAATAGAATAGATGAGAATAGCGCTCACAGTATGCAATTTCTACAACCTATCTGGGTGATATTTTATAATGCAAAATAGTTGGCTCATTTAAATAAATTAGCAAAAAAATGTAGCATTATTGTCCAGGGTAATTTGGCAAATATAACTCTGTCACAGTTCCTTGTGCAGTAAAGAAGGCAAAACATACTTTGAAATAAGTATTGTGTACTTCAACCTTGAGTGTTCACCTTTATTTGTATTTTGTTTATTTAAAAAAGTAAAGGAAGAGGATGCCAAGAAGGCAAATGCCAGAATTGCACTCTTAGTGTCAGCCTTTAGGAAGAGTGAGATCATCCATGGAAATCTTGGAATGATCGATCCCTTCCTCTGCGATGGCACATACTTTCTTGTAAAAATTCTTGTAAATAAAAAGCTGGTGATATAAATCCATAAATCCGTACTGCTGTAACAGATCACTAAGTAAAATGATCAAAATTAAAGCGTTATTTAAAAAGCATAATCCTAACATCATCATAATTATATATTTTAAATGAGCTATTGACCAATGTTGCATGTATATACATCAACGTTTTTAAATGTCCTACAGCTTAAATAAATCTGTCTACTCAGGTGCCACATTGTTTACCAAGGCTCTAACCCACACTCTCAGAAAAAAAGGTATGGAACTGTACTTTTTCTTGTCACTGGGGTGGTACCCTCAAGGAAACATATTTTGTACCTTTAGTATCTATCTTTTACCTGGAAATGTGAATATAGTGTACCTTTAAACATAATTACACTTTAAGGACCACTGTTGTACCTTTAATTCGCTTCTAGAGTAAAGCTTTAAAGGTACACTACATGAACCTTTCCAGGTAATACATACTAAAGGTACAAAAAAATGTTCCCTTAAGGGTACAGCCCCAGTGACAAAAATGGTACAGTTTAGTATCTTTTTTTCTGAGAGTGAAGACTAAAAGGAGTCTCTCTTCGATTGCCATACAAGAGGACAGAGATTAATAGCCCCTTAAAGAACCTCTGAAGGCTTTTTGTCATATATCACAGCTGTTTTACAAAAGCAATTTATCCTCCCTTCTTTGTCACTAATCTCTCATGCCGGAGTTTGACATCATTTCTTTTTGTCCTAAAAGAGGGCAAAGGAAGAAAAACGGCAGGTGTAAACAAAACTCGTTTTCAGGTTGTTTTTGTCACTTTGCAAGCCCAGCAAGAGGTCACTATTAATGCTGCATGTTCAAGTGAGACTTTTCTGACCCTTTTGAAGCAGGGACTAACTTTTACTCTCAGACTGCATTATACACTGAGCAGACAAGTCTAAAAAAGGGAATGAAAGGCAGTTTGTATGTGGTAGCACATGTATTTTATACTTTTTGGTACTGCCATTATTATAACCACACAGTCTGTTGTTACCATTAAAATTCACACTTTCTGTGAGCAGTAGATATTTTTGAAGGCAAAAGGTGGGACCCTTTTTCACAAACAGGCACTGTCTACCCACCACCCCTTGCTGTTATCAAATGCTTTTGGTTCAATTCAGTTCAATGCCTGCTGTGAGTAACTAATGGTCCAAGTGAGTGGTGGGAGAGAGAGAACTGGGGCCAAATAGCCAAAAAAACAATGAACGCATCAGCGAAAGAGCTTCTATGACAATACTTTCAAGATGGTCTCCAGCCACCGTGTCCCACATTTTGTTCCAATTTGGCAGAAGGTTAAGATTGGCAGAAGGTGGTTTTGAAAGTGGGAGGAAAATAATGGCAGTAAATCTGATTCATAAATTCCAGTCTTCAAGGCCATAAATCAATAAATTGCCAATCCCTGTGCACCATGCCTGTATCTTATTCACCACAAGGAAATGGTAGGGAAGGCTGAAGGTTTTGTAATAAACAAGCCTCGCAATAAAAATATAAAATCCTGAAGGCCTGTCAATCAAGTAGCCACTACCTTTCCAACATACTTTTTAAAGCAACATATTAAATCAATACTTCTCCCCTAGACACTGTTCTTAAAGACATTCTTCCAGAAATCTCTCTTTGTAACTGTAGACTATGTAGCATGTGCAATCCGGGGAGAGTCAGTACTTTAGCTCCAGACTGATTGATGTGTGTAACCTTGCATGAAATGAGCCTCCATTTCTGTGGCTTGCCATTTTCTCACTCCTGTCTCACATGCTCTTACGCTCTCTCTAGCGACTGTTTTTGCTTGACAAAGGCCTGCCTGCTTGACTACACATCTTTGTGGATCAAACATATAAGAGCTACCACCCGGAGCTTCTAGAAAAGTCCCTGATCATTAAGAGTAAACCAACACAAGCCTATTCAGATTGTCTATGTTTATTAGAGCTAACATAATTTGCAAATCTCCTTTGAAGAAAAGGATATGAAGTGATATGGAGTGTTCATTTCAGTATGAGCAAGTACTAAATTAGCTTTGAAAAAACATTAAAAGCTAATTTAGCACTTGCTTATATTAAAATGCCTATATGACAATATGTCCCTTAGTTTTATGATGTTTGTGGACTATTCAGAAACATCTATAATCCTGCATATCATGTCTTCAAAAAATGCATTATATCCCTCCTAAGTAGGATTTACTCAGAAACATGAACATGGAAATTGTTTTGGCATCACCAATGAACAAGAAATATCCTGTTTTATAGCTCATTGCCTACATTTCGGCTATTAGATCTGCGGATTCCTTAATATGGTCAGCTAACTCCAGAATCCCAAACTCATTTTCGTATTGCTTATGGTTTCACACACACACACACACACACACACACACACAGGCAGTGAAATATGCTCCCAATTTTCAGTCCATCTGTGGTTCTAAACTAAGCTTGACAGAAGCTGAATTTTCCACACGTCAGTCATACGCACATTGTTATATCTGTTTGACTTGCTGAGAAAATCTTCATTAACTATTCTATTTACACTAAATTCCTACCAGCCTGCCAGGAATTATAGTTGATAGTACTACAGGTCTACAGTGTGAATTTGTGCCAGCAAGTGCTAGCAAAAGGTAGTAGGACTGTAGATAGTATTAATAAAGTAAACACACAGTACAATAAAATGTGTCAAAATGCATGTATAGACTAAAGGAAAATGAAAATGCTCCAGCAAAGCCTCAAGGGAATTCTAGCTAATTTATTATTAAAAATATTTTATTAAACTTGTAAATGTAAAAAGCACCTTACAGACTGCAACTATTCATAAATACATAAGATCCCTCTGCAGTACCACAAAGAGCAATCTAGATGGAGCTCTCACATTGTATAAGCTGCTTTATTTGAAGGAACCCTGTTGTCGCCGTGGGTGAACACATGCATGCACACAAATCCTTGCATGCACACACGCACATACCCTCATAAACGCTGAGGGCTCAGGGCTCCCAGTGTTAGTTTCTACACTGTCTGCCTGAGAGCTGCTCAGAGCTGATCCTGCATCTGATCCACTAAATAAATGAGGCCTATGTGAATTCAGCTTAGTGTTATTTGCTGCATAAAGCGCATCAGAAGGAGCAAAAACTTATCTTATTTAGATACTTAAAATTAAGATTTAAGCGAGATTTAATAGACCTCAGGTTCACGAAAGCATAATAACAGCATTATGCCGCTCCACCTAGTAAGAATAATAATGCTTCTTTATTGTCACATATACATGTACAGTGCAGTGAAATTTGATTCTTCGGTCAGATCGAAGGGGCAGCTATGATACAGCACCCCTGGAGCAGGGAGGGTTAAGGGCCCAACAGTGGCAGCTTGGCAGAGCTGAGGTTTGAACCCACGACCTTCTGACCAGTTGATTAGTAGCCCATTGCCCTAACCACTGAGCCACCACTGCACCGACTACACTTAATGTAAGCACTGCTTACATTGCTTATTTTTAATCTTAATATTATTTGGTATGAGCAACTTACTAGTATTTTTGTTATTATTTACAGATAAAATATGAAGGAAAGGAGAGAGTCTAACTTTAAAAAATCTGTTTTACTTGTGCTTAAATTGTGAGATGTTTTGATTAGAGAAGATGAAGGAGCCTTCTGTTATAGTGCTCTGTATGGGATTGTGGGTAAAATAAACAAATAACTTTCAGATTCTTATCATTGGCTGTCACTTGCTGTCAGGTACAAATACGGAAGCCAACATGTCTGTTGCCATAGCGATACTGACTGTGCTATAACTTACACATATTACATGTGTCTCCTAAATGCATGTGTGTTTATATATTGTAGTTGCAACATGGGTAACTGATGTAACTGTCTAAGCTAATGTAGGATAAGATAAACTGTTTGTGGGCCACATTCCTGTTTTAATTATTGTATTTAAAAAACTGTTTTTTACTCTTAAATATTTCAACTGATCAAAATGGATTTTAGTTTTTAGTAAATGACATTTCATGGGTGACATTTCCTCACATTTCACAGGACGATGAATTATCTGCCTCTTGCATCTTACAACTTCTTAATACAACCATTTTGTGTAAGCTTCCTTATTGAATTTAATCAGAGTGGAGCACAGTGATGACATGATACCTCCATTTCACCTACACCATGTCAAGAAAACTGTCTTTCCTCCCACATAGTCTACGATGCCATGGTGATACGTGACAAGCAGAAAGGTCTTTGAGCTGAGATACTGTTGTTGTGTTCAGGCAGCCCGCCTCATTTAAGAGCCGTCGTCTGCAGATCTTTGATCCAACTTTTTTAAAGGATGCCGGTAATGATTTTGTTACTCCCCTGAAATAGGGATACCGATCAAAGTAGAGCAAGGGGTCTCACTGGTTCAAAGGAGTCAACAGTGAGCCCTTTCTCTTACATTCTTCTTCTTTCGTTTTCTTGAAGATGAGCACTGCTCCTCTACACAGGGTCAGCGCATCACTCGCTGTCATGGCACACACCTGCTACTCATCAGAAACGCAAGTCGTGAGCTCACTAGCTTGTGAGTCAACTGGTCAAAAGAGTCGTTGTCCAAATGCAGAGAGTGTAACTGCAGTTGTGAGATGTGATGGTATGCTATATTTGCTTCATGCCAGGAATAACCAGGTGGCTGAGGTCTTATTTGGAGTCACAGAATGGTTATACTTTATTGATCTCCAGAAAAGGAAAATCGGATGTGGCTTTTTATTCATTGTCTTACAAATGATTTAACAAAAAATATTTAAAGAACTGCCAGTTCACCCATTTATGAATAAAGCTAATATTACTATATTGTATTTACAAATGTATGCAATTTTAACAAGGTTATTAAAGACAGTCATAAGACTATGAGCAACTAAGTATCAAAAATATGTCTCCTGTCTAATGTTCCAACTAAATTTGACTATCAATCTCATTCTCTTATTATTTTCTTGATACGTCAGCATACATGTGCATGTGGCTGTACATGCTAGCATTGAATCATTTCTGGAATCTAAGTGATTGTGCCTGTCTCAAGTGCTAAGGAAAGCAGTGCAACTCTGTGTAGAAAGATCTTGGCACGAGTAGACATACTACTCAGTCCTTTCAAGCTTATAATGTGGTTGAATGATCACTGCCAAGCCCAGCGACTCTATGCCAAGCACTGCATCTGTCGAGTGAAAACCACTTTTTTGCACCTTTGCAACTGCATCCAAACCCAAAAAGCATTCTGTATATCTCAGAGCTATGGATTAGCCAAAATATGGCTATAGGTCTTCAGCTGCAGTGGCTATTAGAGAATTAGACAGAGACAAAAATGTAGAGAAGGAATATTCAGGAGAGTGGTGAAAGAGTCGACAGCAGCTAGACAGCTCAAGAAAGTGAGAGACAGAGAGAGAGAGAATAATGTTCAACTTTTTTTTTGCAGAACTGACTTTATATGCGAGAATAAAGACTGCCTCTGCTGTAATAGTCATTGGCCATTACAATAACACAACCTCTTAGCCACATTTGCTGATAACACTGCTATAATTCATTATGTCATGCTTTTAGCACTCATGTCACACACTTTCGGTCCTTCGGTCTGCAATCCTTCAAACTTGAGAACATTTTGTCATATACAAGAGGCAGTTATGGAAAAGATTCCCAGTGGATGGCTTGTGCTGGTTTATGGACAGAGCTCATGTTAAAATAAATGAGCGATGTGCATAATTCAAAGAGACACTAGAGGCAAGAAATAGAACATCAAACATGCAGGCTAAGAAATTCTCTGGCCCAAATGTGTAGATTATATCAATGCTGATTAACTAGAAGTAACTAGTGAAAAAGGGGGCAAACATGTCTTGAAGCTGGATATACAGTCAGTTCCAAAATTACTGGCACCCTTGGTAAAGATGAGTAAAAAAGGTTATGAAAATATGAGATAGATCTTACCTTTAATTGAAATAAATTTATTCAAAGAATAAATTTCCCATTTATATTTTACTTTTCACCCGAGTGTTTAGTGTCATGGCGTAGCGGGATGCAGGACACAAGTGCAAGCCGTTCAAACATTTATTAACAAACATAACTTCTACAGACACGACACAGACACAGCATGACATCAAACATACACACAAGGCACGTGGTGCTCGTCGCATAGCAACCGCCACGGGCTCCTGCCGCGCCCCTCGGGACTCAAGGGGGGGTCCTGGGCCTGTGGGTTCAATGTCCATGTCCGGGTGGGTACTGGGAGGCCGGCCTCGCGCTGGGGACCAACCACCTTCCCACGTGCAGCCAGGGAGTGGAACGACGACCTCGGCCACGCAGGCGCGCAAAGGAGCAATGACGTCCTCAGCGGGGGCAGGAGGCAGGGGCAGGAGGTGGAGGGACGTTGCCATCCCCGAAGCATGGGGACGGAATGGTGAGTCCCCCGAGATGGTGAGTCTCGGAAGGAGCTCCGCGAGCTGATCCATCTCGGCGTCCGAGACCCGGGCAGAGCTTTCCGCGGTGCTAGGGATTTCGGCCATGCCTCCTGCAGTGTCAGGGATTTCGGCCACGCCTCCTGCAGCGTCGGGGATCTCAGCCACGCCTCCTACAGCTCCGGGGATCTCGGCCACGCCTCCTGCGGTGTCAGGGATTTTGGCCACGCTTCCTGCGGCGCCAGGGTATTCAGCCATGCGTCCTGCTGCAGCGTCAGGGAATTAGGCCACGCCTCCTGCGGTATCAAGGCATTCGGCCACGCCTCCCACAGCGTCAGGGCATTTCCCCAATAATTTCCTGGGGGATGTTCTCCTCCACTCCTGGGAGGCTGGTGCAGAGCTCGGTGCAGAGCTCTGTGCAGAGCGGCTTCTGTGGCTGTCTCGGAGGCGCGACGAGGGCCGCTGCAGCTGCAGCTGGCCCCATGATGGTGGCAAGGTTGGCGAACCGAGCCTGCCGCTCCTTGCTCTCCCGGCATATCTCGGCAAAGTCCGCCACCTCCGAGGCGGTGGCGCGCCGATCACCGCTACGGCGGCGCCGAGGCAATCGACCCGAGCTCCCGCAGCAACTCCTCCAGGCTGGCTGCCATCTCCGGCGGCTTGCTGTGTCCTTCTTATGAGTCTCGGATTCTATCACAAAGTAGACGGGTTGGTGGACACAAGCGCAGAGTTGTTTTCACAACATTTAAACATTTATTATACAAACTAAACACAGACAGAAACTACACGTAACATGGACCAATCCGAGACAAACTGGACGGGGACACGAGGGCTATTTAAACAGATACTAATTACACAGACAAACGAGAGGCAGGT
>JAOUQW010028535.1:0-11008 GCA_028565825.1 Olivaichthys viedmensis
CTGACAAAAAGATCTAAAAACACTGAAGCAGCAAACTTTGTGAAAATTAATATTTGTGTCATTCTCAAAACTTTTGGTCACGACTGTACATGAAATGAGCCGACATTCGATCCAGCAGTATACCTGCCATTCAAGGAGAGGAAAGGGAATAAACATATACAGTACGTTTCCCAGATTGGCTTCCAACCATTTAGGAAGTTTTCCTAGTTTTCCATCACATGTGGAAATAATTCAGAGATCTCCAGGTGGAATAATCATCTTAAAGACATCCTAAAGCTCTTATTGAGATACAATCATAATTGGCTGACTGTGCTGTGCGCTTATTACATTGATGCATAGCGACCAATTCTGAAGCGTCCTTTATCTTTTAAGTATACTGTGAAATTGATGGCAGTCGCTTTTTGACATCAATAGTAATTGTGCTATGGGTCTAATGAAAAGAGAGGAAGTGACTTGCACCATTACTAGGTGAAATGATAAGATGTCAAAAAACAATGTCAATGCAGCATGTGTTTTTTGAGTGCACTGCGACTTCTGCAAATCAACTGAAAGGCTAGCAGACAATAGAGCTAGTCTATGGCTCTCTAACAAATTCTCTCTGAGAGTGCAGGGGTGGGGGGATATGCCCAGTGATCCTAATGATGCATTTATTATTTTCTGCCAAGGGTGCTAAGGGTATGCATATGTTTGTGTGTGTGTGTGTGTGAGAGAGAGAGAGAGAGAGAGAGAGAGAGAGAGAGAGAGAGAGAGAGAGAAATGGAGAGAGAGACAGACTGTGTCAGTAACAAAGGTATAAATTGTTTTATAAATGCAGATCTTTTTTGTGAAAGTGTCCTTTTGTGATATAATAATTATTTTATTTCATAATGCACTGCAATGCAGTAAGGGCTGTGTCTTTCCTCGGTCACTGTGCAGTCACAAACTGTATGTTCTCTGAAGCATGAATCTGAACAGAAAACTCTACTGTTTGAAATGTTAAATTGAATACAACAGTGTTTATGTAAGTCTAGATTAACAAAAATGAACAATGTAAGACTTCATTCAAACCTATTGATGCTAAATCAACACTTCAAGTGTTTTAATTAAACACTGGCATATTTTGGTAATGATTGATAGCTCAGATGTTTATTCAGACAGTTTATTCTGTTCAATTCCCACAAAATCCATATTGTAGCTACGTAATTATCACTTGCTGCCTTACAAAATAGTTTGTCAAAATAGTATGCTATGCGTAGATTCCACTGTGAAGGTATCCACAGAATGAGTTCATATTTATAAAATCTGAATATGGGCTTGAAAGGTTCCTTAATTGTCAGAAAGAAAGGTACTGGAATGGCATGTTTTTATTCCCCATGTATAAAGAAGGTAAATGTATGCTCAAAGGTAGAACAGTAGCTTTAAGGTCCAATTACAAAAATGTGTTTTAAAGGACTTGTAAAGCACAAAAGACGCACCCTTGAATTCACCATCCCAAGGAGAAGCGTGTGTACCCTGGAAGGCTCCGTTTAGTACTCTTTTTTCTTTTTCTTTTTCTTTGCTTTAGGCTATCTTCAGGCAAAATGAATGGGTTAGGCTATCATTGGACGTCTTGTCATTGTAACTGTAAATGTAAATTCAAGAGTCAATAAACAGTTTATATGATACTTGCTCCGATTGCAAGCTAGCTGTAAGCTATATATACATTTGATCGAGGCAGAAAGAAGTTGACTTGGCCCTTGACATAAGCCAATCAGCTTACTATAGCAAGAGAACACCTCCTTATAGTGCACTGCTTGGTGTTAATGTCAAGGTCCGTTGTGTGTCATGGTGTGGATGAGAAATTATTTTATAGGGTTATTCCAGAAATCCTATATTAATATAGGCTATTATTAATAACACATGATTATGTGTATAGCCTAAAGTCCAGACCAGCATAGTGCATGGCTGGAGTGAGACGCACAGAGAGCACTGTGTCATCACAAAATATCCCAATGTAGAAATGATGTATTTTCGTTACAGACCAAAAACTATTCAAATGCATAAACTACGAATATGATCCAGTGCCATTAATATCACATGATCATGCTAGCCAAACAATATGTGGTCCAATTCGGTAGGTGCTGCACATTGAGCGTTTACATTTTAGGAGCAAACCGTTATTTTTGACTTGCAGCGACCGATGCTTATTACAGGGAAGACCAGGCTAAACAGTCCATGAAACAGCTTTCCACACTCAAATCAAATGAACTCCATGCATTTGAAACTGTATGCCACAGGTGAGTGGTGTGTCCTCACGTCCATCATGTCAGATAATCACTCAAATACACAACGCGTCCTCAGCGCGCGCAAACCAGGGAACATCTCTTACCTCTGTCCAAATAACAAGATGGAAAGAAATGCATTACCAAAATCAAATGCAGTTGCTTACCTGTCATGTGAATCCCTCTCAATGCACTTCATTTGTCTTTGCTGGGACTCTGAGCAGCCGAAAGCGAGCTGCAATGGACAGCGTTTGAACGAAAGCGCTGCGTTATCGAGATGGCCAAGTTCGGGCAAGTGCGCTCTTGTCCCAAGTTCCCGTGGACTCCATGTCTTATTATACTGAAATCATATGAATGCCTAGGGAAGTCAGATCCTTCTGGACTGTGACAGCACAGCGAGTCAGTGGTCTCCCTCTCCTCCTCTTCACTCTCCACTTCAGGGCTTGCCTGTTTGGGTTTGCCAGATTGAACTGGACATTTCCGGACACATCACGAAACTGGACTAATTCCCTAAACACCTGTGTAATATTGAAATGAAGAGAGGGATTTATGCTACCCCAAGGAGATTTTGTTCCTAGCCAAATTAAAGAAAGATTGTGGGGAAGACATGCGCCCAATCTGGCAACCCTTGGTGGCTCTTGGCCAGTCCTATGTGCGTCCATCACCTCCAAACGCACTGTGATTCAGCACGGTGACGCGTTATAGAGCTTACAATCAGCTCCCAGTGTCTATGCGTGTTACTTGGTATTGAAGTTGAATTTCAGTTCAATTTAAGTTATGTCATTCTTCATAAAATGAGAGTACCCGCAACCATGTGAGTAGTAAGTACTAAAACATATAAGGTCATAATGATATTTAGTGTCATCATGTTTTTTTTTCTTTTCTTTTAACTGTGAGTCAATGCTCCTCGTAGGATATCTACATACCAACAATTGCCAGTGTCTGATTTAAATCTTGCCAATGTACATTTATTCCTTGTCAGATGAAATGTCAAAATGACTAGACGTGATTTTACTCTGTGAGCTGTAAGTTTCCCTCTCTTTTTTTCTCCTCAGTTTATTGTATGATGGTGACAGAAGACTATATTTAGCTCGGACCATCAAGGGCAGGGATTCTCTAGAGAGTTAACAGTTACACCAGAATCCCACATTCTCTGGTAGCTGTTGTGACATGTTATATGGTATTGCACTGCAGGAAGTAACAGATTAGTACGTTGCTGACGACACTGTCAGTATTTGGTGAAAACAATTGTATCCATAATACACATGGGAATCTTGACTCAGAGATGTGATGGTCTGCTGAGACTGGTAGGAACTGTGCAGTGAAGTCTCTAATGCATTAGTTTCATTCAAAGCCAGATACATAGATACTTTCCTGAATTGCATTGGCAAAGGCAGTGTGTCTGTGGAGTTAGCAAATAACATTCTTCTCCTCCCACTTTTTTTGTCACTCACAACACCAGCTTTTTCACCTCAGACCTTTAATATTCTTTTATTGCTCTTACCTTTTGTGTTTTTTTCACCACGCTGTGCCCCGGTGTCTACTTCTGGATTCTGTCTCTGTGCTTTGATTGGCAGCTTGTGTTCAGGAGCATATCAGACTGGCTCTGGACAGTCCTTGTCATTTATTGACTGCCCTTGACAAGATCGACTTTGGAGATAGGACCATGGCGGGGGTGTTTGTTTATAAGAAAGACTATCATACGGTGGGAATCATGTACAGTTCCCATATGGGATATATGGGATTTGTGCAATTGCTGGGAATTGTGGGGTTGTGTACTGGTGACAAATGATCCCCCCCTTTCCTGGAGATACAGGTCACTTGAACTGACTGGAGTTATTGTAAACTTCTTGTCTCTCTCCTCAAATTTTCTCTTACAAGTAAGGAAGAATTACAATCCAAGCACAGAATTGTTAAAGCAGCCAATAGCAATAAAAGTGTTACCATCAACTAACCAGAAACAAATGCGTGGCTGAAAATAGCTAGTTGTTAGAATAGCAGAAAGAGCCACAACCAAACACAGACACACACTCACACAGATAAAGCTAAGAGATAGTATTCAGAATGCAACAAGCACAAGTCACAAAGTAGTCAAACTATAATTGATGCTATGTTCTTGTATACAAGTGGACAAAGACAAACTTGCAATCCAGTGCCAAATAATGTATGTAACTGTGAAGAAATAAGGGACATCAATCATATCAACAGCACAGCAAAAAAACAACACACCTAGATATACATATACATGCACTTGGAGGGAGAGAGTGTGTCTTTGCACTAGTGTCTGTAATCCGAATGTGATAAATGGATTTGCTTCACAGCTTGATTTTAGGGCTAACAGGAAGATATCAAGTGGAACTTCAGACACTATAAATGCCATTATGACACTGAGAAAGTGATGGATGCTCCCCCTCTTTCTACCCGCTGCCGACTTCACCTTGGGGAGGTATCGCTTTAGCCAAGTCTATATCACCATGACAGCTCTTAGACTGTGTTTATTTCTTACATCGTTGTTCAGATATAGCTTTGGAGAATAGCATGGAACACGTTTTCGGGAAATAATTGCGGTTGGCGCAGTTGTGTAAATTGGGCCGATTCTCCCTCACTCTCCACACGCACATCCGTCACAGATAACGCTTGACTCCTGCCGCTGAATAGTAATAGGTGGCATGACAGTGATGTATTGGGCCAATATGAAATGATTTGATAAGAAAATGTCATATGTTGCACTGCATATCTCCTTCTTGCTATTTTGGTGTGTGTGTAGTGCAAGGTGTGGAATGGTATGAAAAATTCCCAGTATGAACATTGTATAACCCACACGGTTGTCCGGTTTTTAGTATGTCATAATATCAGCTTACAACTTTGCATTTTCAGAGCAGCTGACATTAAAAGACAATAAGCCACTGCAGCAGCAGTGATGATGATTATCCGTTCAGTCGCAGCCGACTCTCGGTCACTTTATGGATCATCGTTCTCCACGCCTTTCCGTCTCATCGTCGTGATCCATGAAGTATTTCGGCAAGATAGTGAAGTAGTTTGCCATTGCTTTCTCCACCCCTCCCCATTTATCCGGGCTTGGGATTGCAGCTGTTTCCAATTGCACGGCTGGGTTCAGCAGCAGCAGTACAAGGGTTAAATTATTTGCTGAAAAACACTTTTTATTATTATTATTAATTAGCTCTCAACCTTAAGCAGTTTATTAAAATTGGTATTGCATAAGTATTTCAAATTGCCTTATCACGGTATACCAACATACCAGTATATTGTCATACCCACAGTGTGTGTATGGGTTCATGTTAGTGAGGAATCAGATTAAAAGAAAAAGGAAATTTGTCTCTGGCTAAGGGAATTGAGCACTTTATTGCCATTTATTGACTATAACTCCAGTCTGTGATGTAGAACTTGGATCGGTTTGTAAGTAGGTTATATTGCAAGATAATATATTGTAAAAGTGAGTGAGGTAAAACAGACTAATGAGCTTTTAAGTCTTGTAAGGCTCGCATTTTAACATAGTTTAATTTACCTGGACCTGAAAAGAATCCTATCTTTCTCCTGAAACAATTAGTTCTTCACTTTCCGTGACTTCTTATTTCAATGTTTTGGAGATCAACCATGTTGTGAGTTGTGAGAAGAAGACAAAAAGAACCAGTGTGTGGGTGTTGGTGTGTGAATGTCCTTAATTCAGACAATCCCTACTGTGAGACACATGTTCATTGAGCAATTATATGGGGCCATGGTGTCTTCTCACCTCCTTGGCTTTGCTCCAGCCTCTGTAAAAAACAAAATTAATTCTGGGAAATCTCTTCCAGTCAGGAAATTAATTGAAAAGAGTTCTCAATAAATAACTACCAAAAAATTATGTTACTCAAAGAACCTCAAATAGAATAACTGAGTTAAGTGTGTACTATCCAGAAATAATCTATAGGGCATTATAACTGACAATTTAATCAAAGCACATCACAAAATCTGCAGAACCATATGTTAAAATATATGTGCCATTCATATTCTCTTATTCAGTAGACACTTAACAGCTTCCTGCCACCTCTTCCTAGAGGATGCGTAGCCGTAGTCATGCTTTAAAGCATCCCTAGCAAATTTGACCATATTTTCTGAAATAAACTGAACCATGGTTTGATGCAATTTAAGAAACCAGATTACAATAAAAATAAGGAAAGTTTAGAATTTTATATAAAAAATGAAAAAAGACAAAATGGGAAACTCCAGGGCTTAAAATTGAGGATGTTTGTCAAAGATAGGAACCTAAAACCCAGTTCTTAAAATACCAACATCAAGTTATGAATCTAAGTGAGAAAAGTGTGCACTTTCTAAATAACGGAAAATAACCATTCTTCATCACATGTGACTTGCAAGTCTATTTAATCAATTTCATTCCTGGAGCCTCAGCCAGCTTTTAATGGAATTGTGCCTCCCCAAACCAATGCTTCATCAAATGACATTTCACCCAACCACCCCATAGCCCATGTGGTATGAATGGCACTGGGTCATATAATTCAGGTGGATGACATCACTTTGACGCACAAAGTAGCCCAAAGAGATTCCTTTTTAGCTAGTCATAGCTATGGCATCTTTTGTCTTGGCAGATGCAGTAAAATATCGGTTTTAAATAAATTCCTGAAAAATTTGTTTTTTTATTTGAGCTCAACAAGTTATTGATTGATGCAGAATGTAGCATCAGAAGAAGAAGCTAAAAGATGCTCTTTATAACAGTAATCATGTAAATTTAAGGATGCCCGATTAAAGAAACTTAAGGCACAAGGTGAGAAAAGCAGGCTTGTATTTGTAGGTTATTCTGAGATTCGGAATCAGTGCTACCCTAATGGCTGACTACTCGACCACACCGTCTTGTCTTTAAGCAAGAAGGCCTGACCTGCTCTGATGGGGCTATGGAGGAGCTGAGGGTCTCTTTCTCAGTTAGTCAGAAAGGAATACACACCACCCACACAGGAATGCACACCGAGTGGCAGGCACACATACATACAGAAACGTGCTAAACCTAATTCCTGCAGGCATTACCACACAGAGATGCTCTTAGGAATTGAAAAACCTCAGACACACTCATTTAAAGGGGAGATGCACACTAGAGACTCCACTTAGATTTTCAACACCAGATATGGCAACATGTAAATGATCTCAAAGCACAAGTGAATATTGAAATTGTGAACAAGAAGATTGTGGGTTCAGCAAGAGAATGAACAGTAGTGGATGCATGTGTGTGTGTGTGTGTGTGTGTCTGTGTCTGTGTGTGTGTGTGTCTGTGTGTGTGTGTGTGCAGGGCTAAGTGGTGTAATGACACTGCCTGAAGAGCTTCTTCACCAGCAGCATCAAGCCCTCTGTGCACTAATAAAGTCAGACTAAAGTCAGACAAATACTAAACCTGCCACACCTTTACACAAAATGCACTCCACATACAACACTACTGCAGTCAGTTACGCTGCAGGGACACTCATCTATTAGTGTGTTTTCATCCTTTTTTCTGTCACTTTTTATATTTCGCATAATGCCACAGCACACAAAATTCTTTTTGGTCAACTGAATTCGCCCCTTTTGAAAACTAACTTTTCTCAAAAGGAAAAGACTCATCTGAGAAGAAAGTGCTTGGCCTTGCATGCACACAAAATAAAATCGAAACAACTCATCAATTATAGAGCATTTGGGAAAAAAAAGAAAATACAATCTTCTCTTATGCGCCGTGCCACTGTTATGACATTTTTCTAAATGTTTCCTGAGAAGCCACACCAATGGAAGAGAGATATATTACCATGTCGCTCACCCAAATCACTCAAAAACGTGAGGAGAATGTAGTATTATATAGTCCTCACTGGAGAAGAGTGAAATGAGTCAACCAAGAAACTCTGCCTCTTACTACCACTATAAGAGGAATTTCATACCTGTCTTTTGCCCACCACCTTGTTTTAATTGTCACGATGTGTAGTGGTGCAAGCCATGTTAACTTTGAACATTTATTATAACATTAGACATCCACATACACCACACGTAATATAAAACAATCAGGAACAAACTGGATGGGAACAGGAGGGCTTTTTAAACACTTACTGATTACAGACAAACGACACGCAGGTGGGAACAATCACATCACGAGACAGGGAAACACAAAACATCAACAAAGAGCACGTGCCACTCGTCGCCGTAGTAATCGCCACGCGTGGTCACGCACACCGCAGCGCGAGCCAGCGTACACGTAACATTAATACACGTAATCCTTATTGCATGTTATTGTTACCTTAAATTTCTTTGCTGCATGTCTACTACTCAGAGCGACTGAACTGAACGTCGTATAATCTTCAAACTGTTCAGAACTGATAAAGCCCATCAGATGATTGGAGAACGTCTTCAAGATTATACCACAAGTCCTGGATGACTGAAAACCTTCAGATATTTCTTGCTACATTTAATTTTTTTTCCAAACCAGCACTGGAGAACACTTACAATGGCATTCAATTTGATGACAGTTTTAAAGGTTGAACGTCACTGTAGGGCAGAGGATGCTCAACTCCAGTCCTGGAGAGCCATACCATCACAATCCCCTGCTGTGTTTCCCCTTCTCTAGTAGTATAGTTGATTTTTAATGCCATTCCATCAATATATATACAGTTGGATGAAATGTTGTGCTACAAGTGTAGGAAAAATGCATTGTACTCAACTACAGTTTTAACAACAGTTTCAACAAGCAGTGACATGACAATCTCAATGATGCACTGGCTGGGTGTTATTCTGCTGGCACTGCAGATACACAATTTCCCTTTATCCGCTCTGACTTTATTCATAATTCAAGATAGGTAAAATTTCATCTGTATGAGATTTTGTTGCATTACTTCATCACTTCATACCCCCACAAACCTGTGCAAACACACAAACCTGCATTTGAACACAGAGACATATGACTGAGACATTCTTGGTTAACCAATTACACTTCCAGGGCACGTCAGATTTACATTCCTCACTCTCGTAATTACACACATTTCTTACATTAGTTTCACTGTAATTAATAAATAAATATTTATTTATTTATTTATTGAATAATATGCCTTAAGATGAATAACTGAGTAATACGTTGGGAGTTAAGAGAACGCAGAAAACACAGATTTGCTGTACTGATGAAGGCCGGATTCTTATTAATTAGGTACAGAACATGAGAAAGAAAATCTAGAATGGAAACCAAAAATTATGTTTGAGTAAGCAGAAGCTCTTGCCTGTGAAGGAAAGACTGCAATCAATCAACTCACATGTCAACACTCAGTATAAACCTACTGGCATGAGGATAAACAGATGGATGGACAGTTTAATGAGTGAGAGGATAGAAAAATGGGATTGCGTTTGCTTGCAGCAGCTAAAGGTTTTTTTTTATGTTTCTTCTCTTAACATGTTGGAACCTCTGCATTATATTGCAGTCTAGGCCCCTAGATTGATTTTAAAGTATTTATTTATTCAGCTGTTGCCACAGTCCTGAAGTTAAATACTGCAGCAGAAATTAAGAAATGCTGCCAAGCTTCCATCACCTCAGTAGGAATCTGTATTCAGTCCCCCTTATGCGGTGTGCGTAAATCAGATGGATGAGACTGTGTGCGGAAAACCACATGGCTTAGAAATGTATTATTACACAAATATATCTCATACACATACAGCTGAGGGCAAAAGCTTGCCCTGGTTTTTAAATGGAAAAAATTCAAACATACCATTATTTAACAATTTATCTACAAAGCCTTTTTTTTCACTATGAATATCTTAACATAAACTATTTGGCCAATTTTGTTACTTGATAATAAAAAAACATTTTGTTGTAAGGGTATGCAAACTTTTGCACTCGACTGTACCAACCTCCACATTCATGTAAGCAATACATAGGCTGCCACTCATATTCAGGCACATTTTTTGTAATGATCATACAGATAGTATGATGGCAGGATGCACAAGTAAATAAGGCAAATTAATCAGGAGGAAGATTGTTTTTAGAACACAGTATTTACTGATTGTGTCTCTGTGTGTGTTTTTAGCAAAAGGGGCTAATGTTTTTTTTTTTTTAAGTAGATCCAATATTCATAGTTATATATATATAACCCAAACTGTTTTCAAACATTTAAAACTTCACAGAGAGCAGATCCCAGCACAGAAACATATACAGTACATTTACATTTATTAGTTTGGTGGAGGGTTTTAAATTTTAACCAAATCAATATACAATCCAAAAATATAGCTGTTAAAGGAGCTGATATAAATACAAGTGCCACAGGACTAAGTTTCCACTAACTGACCAGAAACAAGTTCAAGATAATTGTGGGAAGAACATGACAGAGTAAGTGCTGGTACTCGGTAGTGCTAAAACATAAAGCAGTCAGTCAAACTACAATTATACTATTTACAAGCTGACAAAGGCTAACTTACAATACAAATAGTAACACACAATAATAGTAATTATAGTAGAGTAATGCACAGACCCATGAATAACATGGGTCATCAATTTTTTCAAATAGGTAATAGCATGGAAAAAAGACAACACACCTGGATAGACATATACATGCACACACACTAAGGGGCAGGGTGCTGAGGGTGTTTCGCTATAGACATTCAAGAAACTAATTGAGTCCTTGCAGTAGATTAACTCAGCCTCTTATTCAATTCGTCTTTTACTGCATCGACTTGTTAGAAAACTGTCACTGCTTTCACTTTCTCTGTCCACTGTCTTTACTGGGAGCTCGTTGGTAAAGAAAGAGAAAATAAGGTAATGA
>JAOUQW010028536.1:0-11007 GCA_028565825.1 Olivaichthys viedmensis
TCTCTCTCTCTCTTCTCTCTCTCTCCTCTCTCTCTCTCTCTCTCTCTCTCTCTCTCTCTCCCCCCCGCCTCCCGGCCCAAAGCTTACAGAATGCTTTACCTCTATCACATTACAATTTAGTTCATAATAGGCTGGATATGTAAATTATTTGATGCGTTTGCAGCAACACTGGATCCTGACAATGCTAATGGTAAATACAAAATAGCCAAAGTAGATTGGAAGTGTTGGCGTACATTTAAATAAAATATGTCATCAGTATTTCAAAACTGGGAATAAATAATAAACGTCATCGTTGTTGGGGGTAAAAATAAATTAGGTGTGTTCGGGCAAATAAAAATGTAAGTATATCATCAGTGTTGGGGGTAAATGAAAAGTGTGTGAAGAAGATTGATTTTCACACATTTCTCGAAGGTTGGGAATTTATTACCAATAATGTTACAGCGTTTCGATGCCCTCTACTGCTGGAAAAGTCTTAAAGCCCAGAATGCTTACTGTAGTAACAGACTGAAGACGCAATCTGAAACAGTAGGTGGCAGCATATGGCAACGAGCACTTACATCTTTTTCTGACATATGCATGAACATCAAGCTTTTTTATTACTGTGCATTTATTTGCACTTTCTGTATATTTTGTTTTAAATTATTAGCAATGGAATGTATAGCTTATTTGTTTTGAATACAAATTTGATTAATTTAGCGATTTGCATTTTACAGTGTCCATTTTCATGTGGGTGTCTGGCTTTTATAGGTTTTTAAAAACCAGAGTCTCTATAATAATACGATCATATCTACCACAAATGACTAATCTTGATTTATGAATATAATATGAACGTAGTCTATAAGTGCTACAAAAACTGTTAATGGAATATAAATTACGTGGTTTCTCGTCTGTTTCCTGTGTATGATTTCAATGGCTTCTGTTTTAATCCTACATTTGTAATTTCATCTGCGACTACAACTTGACTTTTCTCAGGGTTTCATGTAATTTCCGGGACCTCAGGGAGGTTTTTTTGCTGATGTCATTCTCTGCTTGCTCATTAGGGGTCAGGATTCAGATTTCCATAAAGCTGCATTGTAACAATGGCTACTCTAAAAGCAGGATTGGTGGGCCCTGGTAAGACAAGCTTGAACCTCAGGAATTTTCTGTCAGCACTCAAACCTGCTTACAAGTTAACCGGGTTAAAGGATTAATGTTAGGTAGAGAAGAGCCTTGCAAGAAGCAAAGCATTACCTTTATCTCTTTCTTTTTTTTTGTATTTGTCTGCAGGATGCATGTTGGTGTGTCCTCCCAAGCCTCTTAATGATAGCTTATTTGACCTGCATTGTATGTCAACTATGCTAATTGAGGTATGCTTTTTTCATAAACTCTTTCAAAAAGCACATGAGCTGTAAAATCACGCTCCTAGCAAGAGTGAAACTGAAGCTCTGCTATACACTGTTTACAATACTAAATAGCTGGCATAAGATGAATAAAAGCAGGACACACCAAGGGCGACTCGGCAAGGGAGAGAGTACAGAAGTATCTAATGTGAAGTATCAACTTTGCACAGAAGTCACTGCGGGTTTGCTGTTTGAGAAAACCTTTTCCCTAAAAAACTGTAATGTGCTTATGGTCAGTTTTCAACCACTGCTATCACTTAGGTCCACAAACAATTTAGGCAAAGTGAATAGATCCCTTTTTAGGCTCGTTGGCCAAATAGTCTCCTCCATCACTGTTTCTTTCCTCCTCCCTTGCTATAAAAACCCCCACCTCTTCCTCATTTCTCCACAACTGCCTTCTCTTTCCGAACCCTCAAGTCGGCTTGAAGGAAAATGCTTGCTTTGAGCCCCCCAATCAGATGCTAAAGTGTGTGATTATAAACAAACCATTTAGAGTGAGTTCCTTTCTACACCAGTAGTGTAAATGTCACGCTTGGGTTCGGGGATGCAGACACACACGCGAAGCCGCTGAGTAACTCAAACATGTTTATTTATATCAATAACAATTGGGGGGAAACAAACTTAACTCTCCGTGACAGCCGTGGCGAACACACAGACAAAGAAAGACAATACTGGACGGACACAAGCGGGTATTTAAACAATTAGTAATCACTGATAAACCACATGCAGGTGGGGACAATCACATCACGGGACAAAGACAAGAAAAACAAAAACACAAGCGCGTGGCGGTCGTCGCACGTGGCGGCCGTCGCCATGGCGACCGCCACGCTATCTCACGCGCACGGCCGCGTGACAGCCAATTTCAGGGCCAGAAAGAATTTAAACAGAAGTCGGAAATGAAGAAACTAGGCATATCCATTGTATTGTAATATTGCAAATAACATTATTTCTATGGTATCTTTGAAATAATTTTTACTACAGGTCTAGAAACACATTTAAACGTTACACACTGCGCCTTTAAAATGTAACAAGGAACCAAATGAACCGGTGTGAATGGGGGAGATCAATGACCTATATCAACACAACATTTAGGGCTGTTGGAAAATTTAGCAACACATGCATATTTACATACATATTTACATTTCGTCTTTTAGCAGACGCTGTTATCCAGAGCGACTTACAAAAAGTGCAATGACTTGGAGAATCTATACGGATTCATAACCTGAAAGACTAGAGAGACTATAGCTGGTTCGTACAAGTGCCAGAGTGGTCTAGTCTGTAACTAAAAGGACAATTTTAAAACCTAAGTGAGGACCTAAGTAAGGACATACATAAACAACACAAAGAACAATCAATACAAAAAAGTAAGTTTCCTAAAAAGTGTTATCCTAAAAAAGGTAGGTCTCATATATTGGAATCCTTCCCTACTGGCTGAGTCTTAGAGATACACACACACACACACACGACAAGATTCCTTTGCTGCTCACAAAGCTCAGCTAATGCCTATTAAAAGCACATTAAATTAAAAAAACAACATTTACAGATTTAAGTTGTAACCCCTTTAATGATTTTGTCTAATTGGTCAGGTTAGGACAGTGTAAAAGGTTCCCAGTGGAGGCCCACGGCACTCAGAAACCTGAGGAAGAAAACGGAGAGCCGCATGAGTCGTAAAGCTCCACATCCAGAGTCCAGGCCCCTCCTGTTCTTCCACGGCCGGAGCAAAACAATAACGCAGTGAGAAAGCCAAAACCTCAGGGCCCTGCCTGTTTCCGTCCCTGGCTAAGCGCCTGAATGTGTTTCATAACAGCCTTTAAACATTACTTCACAGCTTAGGTGTTAAACACTGCAAGCAACAGTAATCTGTTTTGGTATAAAGCACTTCTGCGTTTCCTTTTTTTTTCTGCAACGGTGATGATAGCATGTCCGAAAATTCCAGGAGCGTTTGTGCATGCTGAGATCATCTGTATACTTTACATAGACAATCCCACATAAGGTTTTAATCAGGGAAGGAAAATCCTTCATTTGGGCTTCTTTTTACAACAAACACACTCTCGCTGCTACCCTCGTTCAATCATGCTGCCTCTCTCTCTCTCTCTTTCTCGCTCACTCTCCCTCCCTTGTTCGTGCAGACTTTCCACCGTAGTTATGAGGTGGACTGGAGCGTGCTCGGCTCTTCCCGTTTGGAAAATGAAAACCGAGCGAAAACCCCCTGCTCTCCAGCAACCTGCTGACAGGAATTTCTCCCGCTGGATCTTGCTCAATTCCACTTCATTCTTCTCTTTTGGACACGCATTCATGTGTGGCAGGCCAGGGCATCTGGGTCCCATTCGTCTAAAACTCAAGAGACCTATAGACTTGTCATGGGAAGTTGAATGAATGAAACAGACACTGGGACACTGAGGCATCGTGTCCCAGTCATGCCCCGTTCAACCAGAGGGGTTACGTACCCAGAGTTATTTGACAAATTTGATTGCAATTTATTTTACCAATTAGTTTTTGATCATTCAATATAGCACAAAGGACATACTACTGGTAGATAAAAGTAAATCTCTCTTCACATAGTGGTTTTGTGAACTTCCTTTGCTTTTGTCTCCTTTCAGATCGCTAGTAAACAGGCTAACCACGAACCAGCATTATAGGAAGTACACAAATACCTATGTTCAGCGTAAATAAACCGCCAATTTGTAACTTAATAAACTGGTAAGGATTATGTGAGGGAAGACAGCAAGATTAGCTAATTTACCAATCAATGTTGATGGGGTGTTAAAAATAACAACACAGGGCTTTTATTATGAGTTAGCATAAAAATGAGCTGATTAACCAGCACGCTAAATAACCAGTATACTTGCTTAATGATGGAGGCCGCTCTGGAATATGTATCCTTTTTCAGTCAATGTCTTGCATATAACATAATATAACCACAATAATCGACTTTTCTACATCCTCAAATGACATATATAACACGTTCACGCTACACCATTTTCTACTCTATGCTAATTTGAAGTAATCTTGTGAAGTCAATTTATTTTAATGCACAGATAATTTTGCTTCTTTTAAGCATTTAGTTCTTAAAAAGAGAAGAATAATCTATTCATTTGATAATAGTCTCATTATAGGAATTATAAGATACATTGCCTACAATCAAGATGTTTTCACTGTGGCTGAAAACTATATGCCCCATGACATATTTTTTCACGTCTCTCAAACGTTGTTGTGCTCAACTGTAAATGGTTGGCTACCTCTACCTGTGTGGAATATCACTTCTCCTGTGACTGTATGGAAAGGGCCGATTAGTGAAAATGGTGCGCTCTAAAATAAACACACCCAATCCAACTACGCAAATATGCATACATGCAGCCCAACAAGTCAATATGACCCTTTTACTGTCATGGGTAATTTAATCTATATTATACCATTAACTGAAGGACCAATAAAAATGAGAAAACCAGAATCAAATTAAAGTATGATGCAGGAGTTAACATCCTTCAGCTGTGTCTCTGGTCAGGTCCGTCTTCTCAAACGGATTACACTGTACTTGTTATCAGTACTCCATAATGATGGCTGTGTTTGTCCTAGATAACAGAGCAAGGGGAGGAAATAAATAATGTAGCATCATGTAATTGCCACAGGGAGCATGTAATTGTAATCACGGCTGAGGGCACACGTTCATCGCTCTGTAAGACTTGCCCTGTAGGAGTGTGTAAACACTGTATAGGATTAAGAAATTGCGCTTACAGCCTCTTTTTGGCCAAACCAGGGTGTGTGTGTGTGTGTGTGTGTGTGTTAGTGTGCATGTAAAACAGTGGGAATGCTAGAGGAACACAACAAAAGACCTACAAATTGAACTGCCCCTAGGGTGCAAAGATGAAACAAAGGAGAGCTCAAACAGAATAAGTGCATCTATATTTATATGTCTATTCATATTTTCAACAATGTTGCATGCTGTTGCCTTTTTTTGCATGGGACACTTGTCTGCCATCTTGTGGGATCTATGTGCCCCCTACTGGTATAAATGTCACACTAATACCCTGCAGGCTACGGCCATAAATATTTTATACTTCATTAAACTGGTGCCACTGTTCTATGCTTCATCTACATGAAATATAACCACTCAGTGCCTCAGTATCGCAGCAGCCATCATACGGCCATCATCGGGACATACTGTATTCAGGATCAAGAATCTATGTGCTAAACGATGTGCTTGGGTGTCATTTATGCTTTATTTTTTCAGTCAGAGGCAAACTAAAGCCGGTGCACGGTGTCCTGGTGTTATAGTTCACTTTAATATGTAACTAGCAAGCCAAATGAGCCAGTGTGAATGGGAATAACTTTCCAGAAAGTTCCCAATGATCAAACGCATTAATGGCACACCAACCCAACGTTTGGCTTTGTTGGGTTTAATGTAGCGACCCTGCATATATTTCACCCTTCCACATGCTGCAGAGTTATAAATACCCCTATTAAAATTCTCTTGCTGCTCAGACAGCACAGTTAATACCTGTTAATGCCTCAGATCATGTGTAATCATGCCCATCCCATATGTTATTCCCAGTTTCTCTTATGAAGGACATAGTAAAGCCATAACTGTTTACAGCAGTGTTGTAGTCACGCTTGCCTCAGACAAGACCAAAACAAGACCAAGATTAAGACCATTCACAGTTAACAACTGATTTGATAGAGTACAGCTATATTGGAGTTTGAGGGTCACTACAGAAGAATATCTACACTAGCATTGTTGAAAAGAGAGTAAGCTAAAGTTAACTAGCTAGCTAGGTTGCTAACTTGCCAACCAATGAACACTAACGTTAGCTTACTGTAACGAGGGCACCGTCATTGCTGCGCTGAACAGACTGCAGGAAAGAAGCACCAGCAGACAAAGCTAAAGCTGATTTCCGTTTTTAAAAATTATGATAAAAATAATTTGGTCTGCAGATCGGTCTCAAGAACTCCAGCTCAGTTCTACAGTACTTGCATTATATTGGTTACATTAAAAATGCATGCATCAAATTGATGGTACCGACTATAAAAATACTTGACAGTATAACTATGAAAAATTGGCATCGGTAGACCAGAGGTTAAGGTTCCGCCCTAGTGACTAGAATGTTTTGACATCAAATCTTAGATATATGTACGTTTTGGCTCTCAAATCCCAGATTGTGGCTTTAATACTTTGGACAGGCATGACTGATTCGAGCACTGTGCAGCGAGGACTCTTAGCCTGCCTCTGCACAATAGCAATCACAGAGACTCCTCCGGCTCTCTGGTCTCGGGTTACACACTCTAAGGAGTCCTACACAGGGCTGTATCTAGCATTAGCGTTCCCCCGGGGGTTATGAGGGGCCAGGAGGGCTGCCCCATTCAGGAATGCAGCTTCATTTTTCCTCCTGTTTGTGGGGCATCTGAAGCTCATTGCTTTGGGTGTCCTTAGACCTTGAATGGGAGATAGCTAAGGGGCAAATCTGAGAAGGTCACTGTCTAGGTAGGGTTAACAAAGGTAGATTTAATGGTCTGACCCTCTTCCCAGAGGCCCAGATGCGTCCCACATTGGGCCCCATAATCCCCCTCTCTCCCTGAAGCACGCCGTGCCCCATTAACCAGTTCGGCATCAGTGGTGGTCTGCAGAAACAAAACAAAAACATTAGTCATTCTGACAAAACGGATTGCCACTCTTTTGCAACTTAGCCTTGTAAGATTATATTTCAGTGTGGGTGTGTGCATGAGTTAGCACTTACTTCAACCTTCGTGTTTAGTTTTGTCTCTCTCAGTGTCTCTGCGTGTGCATGTGTAAGTGTGTGTGTGGCTCTCTAACAAACTCACCAAAGAACTGACTCAAAAGTGCACACTACTGTCATAATGTTCATAAACTGGAGTCCAAATACCGTCCATGTCATCAGCCAATAGTTCTCGAGCCAAGATTCCCATATGTGGGAACTCGCTGACATGCACAGTTCAGTGATCTCCTTTGTTTAACACATGGTGTTTCCCCAATCTTGGGCCTTTGGTTCCCCTGTACTGAACCTTTTTGTATGTTTTTCAGCTCTAACACACCTACTGTCACTCAAATCATCAGCTATAATAATAATAATAATTGTAATTTATATAGCACTTCTGATTTGGAGTCTAAAAAAAAAAAGTCTAAAAAGAAAATTTAAAGACAACAAAGTCTTCATAGAACACGCCAGGTTAAACAGGTACGTTTTTTAATCTGGATTTAAAAACACCTATAGATCTTCAATTCAATTCAATTCAATTTTATTTGCATAGCGCTTTTAACAATAGACATTGTCTCAAAGCAGCTTTACAGAAATCCACATCTAGATCCCTAATGAACAAGCCAGAGGCGATAGTGGCAAGGAAAAACTCCCCGAGATGAAATGAGGGAGAACCCTTGAGAGGAACCAGACTCAAAAGGGAACCCATCCTCTTCTGGGTAACACCTGACAGTGAGATTATAAATTTTTATAATTACAGTGTACAGTCATATAGAGAAAAGACAAACTGTACTAAGGTGTTTAAAGGATATTTGGTATGAGCATATTGTAAATAAGAGTCCTGGGATGAGCACAGGATAGTCGATCTTGCGTTTCTAATGTTCTCTGGAACACTATTTCAGACTTTAGGGGAGATACGGGAAAAACATCTTCCCCTGGATAAGTAGCGAATGATCCCCAGGATTAGCAGTAGGCCTGCCTCATAAGCAGAACTTTGTAGTCAGTGCAGAACTTAATAAGCAGCCAGTGTAACTTGGAACAACATCAGTATTTCTGGAGAGGGAAGTTTCTGTTAATCCAAGCTTTTATGGTCTTTAACACAGTCTTCCATTTGGCGTAGCTGTGCTGCTTGTGTATCATCAACAACTTCAGTTCCTACCTGCATTTACCACATTTGGCGCTCCAAAATGGGAAGAAGCCACAGTCTTGTATTTTCCTGGATTTAACTACAATAGAAAAGCCATTTTAAACAAAGGTAGCACGGTTATGCGTATAGATTTTACAGCAGAGTGTACACATTTTGTCTACTACCATCTCAAATCAGAACGGTAGCACACGCCCACAAGAGACAAACTTCAAGCGACATGAGCGACATTGTTCACCATGTTTTACTACTCAGTCTGATCATACCACCACAAGTGACCTTCAAAATGACTAAAACCTTCACTCATTAACAAGCCCCTCATGAGGTTAAAATTGGCGTGTTCGAGCATTTACATTTATAGCCTTATTCTACATTTACATTTAGTCATTTAGTAGATGCTCTTATCCAGAGCGACTTCCAAAACGTGCAAACAATTGAAGATGCAGCGATGCCAAGCACCCAGTGAATCTTCAAGGATTCATAACCTGGAAGACAAGAAACAAACGCTAGTTTGTACGAGTGCTAGAGTGGTCAAGGTACTAAAGACTACAATTGCAAGCCTAACTGCATAAAAATACAAGAGACAATCAGTGACGAATAGGACAATTTCAAAGCTAAGTGCATACATCATCCAACAAATGAATATAAAAACAATGAAAGATAAGATCCAGAGCGACTTACAGAAGTGCTTTGTAGTACCTATCGAAAAACATATCCTCATGCTAGCACAAATAGGCCGAAGTCTAAGAATACCATAAAGCTCAGAAAATGTGCAGTGAAGGAGGACTTCAGAAGGATGATGGCAAAACACCAGTCTAACACACATAAGCAATTCATTTCCTCTGCTAATCATTGAGGGGTTTGTATCAGGTGTGTTAACGGGTCTGTGGGTCTACAGATCAGAAGATGGAGCCACTAACGTAAACTATATGAGTGTCCATCTGTGGTCCTGTATGTCCAGAGTGCAGCACAGTCTGGTCATTTTTTCCTGCCCTATCTAAATCAACTCATCAGTTAATGACTAAGTATAGTGGCTGTGTGTTAGAGCAGGAAAATCATCAGACTGTGCTACAGGACCCTGCTACTAGAGGTGTGTATTTCTCCTTCCGAGACGATCAAATGTACATCTCAATACGTGATCAATGATCCAATGTATGAAAGATACATTTAAAGCAACCAACGATTCAATTTGATATGATTTAGAGATGTTTTCATACAATCCAATTCAGTAGGATGTGATCCAGTCTTGTGCAGTTTGATTTTAGTAAAAAATAAATAAAAAAATTGATTCAGTCACAGTTATCTTTAACAGGTTTTGCTCGATACACGCTGTCTTGAATCGTTTTTAAGTTTTTAAGTTGTGCAATACTGACATCTAGTGGCCATTTTGGGAGCTGAGCTATTATTTTCTGTAAACGTGAAAGCAACCACTAGTGGGCAGTAATGTTCAGGGTAATAGTGTTTGGTGTAATAATCCTAAGAGGACCCTTAACTTGGCTATAAACCAAATTTTATGAAACCCCACCACTTAATTGATACATTTAACCATGCACTCATATTCTGACTTAGATGCATAATAGTACTGCATACAGTTGAAAAACACTCATTATCAAAAACTGTTATGGTGACTTGAATCTATTACTAGTGATGGTGACTATTAATCGACTATTAATACCATGGCAGCCAGCTTCAGTAGGAAATAATACAGCAGCTGTTGTGAAGACATTTAATCCTCAAACATGCTGTAGAATTCAGATCAACTCACAGTACAGTAGGGATGGGCAATATGGCATACATATAAAATCACCATACCCAAACCAGTGTTACTGTATTCTGAGCTTTGCTAACAAGTTGGAATAATTCAGCAGCAACAGTGAATGAAATAATCACTAATCATCAAGGATTATTTTATTCACCGTAATGTGATCGGATGTTGCAGGAAATCAGTGAGATCCACGGTCCACATTTTAAATGAAATAATGGAATATTTGATCAACAAATCGATAAATATTCCACAGATTCTGCGAATTAGAAAGAACTGCACTTCATTGACAAAGTGCAAATCATGGCAATTGGGAACAAATTTTTTTTTTTTTACATAAATAAATAAATAAAATAAACTAACTTATGCTTACTATTTTATTATTTTATTAATTTGATGAACTTTACTTTGCTGTTGCTTGTAAACGTTGTTTGTCTTTCTTTTTCTTTTCTTTTTTTAAATGTAAAGCACCTTGAGATTTTATTAGAAAAATGAAAAGTGCTATAATAATGATGATAATACTACTAATAACAACAATAACAATAATAATAATAATAATACGAGTTTATTATTATTATTAACAACAACAATGATAATAATAAGTATTATTATTGTTGTTGTTGTTGTTGTTGTTGTTGTTGTTGGTAGTAATGGTAGGATATTAATAGTAGTAGTATTGCCATATCCTCCACTCCAACATAACAGACAGTGGATGTTAATCGAAAAGGCACATGTCAATTATGTTTACATAATTCAATTATATTATTCCTTATATTCGGGATTTGTTTTGAACCCATACTTGTCATTTCGAATAAATGTAGAATAACACTTGGCGTGTATATATATAGCTATATGTGTGATGTACTTCGTGCTCCACGTTACGACTGCTCTGTTTATTATGCGATAGATTAGAATAGATAGAATAGAACGCTCATTTATTGTCACATATACAAGTACAGTACAGTGAATTTGATTCTTCACATATCCCAGCATGTTGGTAAGCTGGGGTCA
>JAOUQW010028537.1:0-11006 GCA_028565825.1 Olivaichthys viedmensis
GATGCTCCGGTACCTTCTGCCAGACGGCAGAAGGGTGAAGAGTCCATGAGAGGGGTGGGAGGGGTCATCCACAATGCCACAATGCACAAAGTCTTACAGTCGAAATTTACATCATGACTGTCTTTGGCCTAATGTAACGTAAATAAATAAGATAGCATATAGCTTAGTTTATGTTAAAATGTGCATGGCTTTGTTGCTTGTCTAACTCATAGGGCTCCTATTGAGCATGAGACACAGCGTGTTTGTTGGCAAGAGCACTCAAAAGAAGCCAAGTGTGGCAAAAATGTAATCTTATGGTATGTTCAAAACTGCACCCTATTCACCATATGGTGCACTATTTGGGATGTTTTGCTATTTATATCCATGCCAGAAAGCATAGTGAAGAATGTCCAGTGTGCTCATGAAATCCCACAATGCACTGCAATAGGCTAGTCTCCAAATGATGTACCATACAGGGTACAGAATACCCATAATGCACTTAGCCGTTTCACCATTTTAGTATAGTGCTACTGCAAATCTGCCCCTTTTTCTGTGGCAGTAAACAGTGCTTTTGAAATTATTATAATGCTTCACACACGGTTAATTGGTTATGAAATTTATTCAACTGGCTGCATAGTTTTTGCCACTTAGCCTAAAAAGGAGAATGTTATTTTTCTGGTGTTAAATTGGTGTTGTTAAGTAAAGCAAAATAAACAGTCCTATGCGTGTGTGAAGTTATCTTCAATCTTGTAATCGGTTACTTGTTATTTTATGTTTTGAAATACTCGAATACAAAATTACTCAAAATGTCCATCACTAGTACACTCATGTATTTTTTTAATTAGTTGAAACCTTTTTACAGAAGAAATTAACATTATCAAAATAGCGATAAATAATACATGAAGAAATAGTCAATGGATGATTACTCAGAATTAAAAAGCAATCACTGTAGCTAGCAACTCAATTTTATTCTTTCTTGGCCATCATGAATAATGTATTGTAGATCAAATCCTAAATATGTGTTGAGGTATAGCAAAAATGTGATTATACAATTCTTATATTAGTCCATACTTCCAATAAGTAACATACTGAATGGAATATTCAAAACTGTAGGTGATGTTTGTATTATTTTCATGAGCAACTTTGTTCAAAGATCTTTTATTGTGAAGAGATTTCATATGCCATTCCTGTTTTAGAGCTTTGAAATATGTTTTTGTTTGGTTGGTTCAACCACAGAACGGACTTTTTTAACCACTGCAGCATCAACCGCACCCATAGCCTCAACAACCACAGCCGCCATGAGCATAGCCACTACAACAGGTACGTCTTATTTAATCCATGCCATTTTGTGACAACAATTTTTGGCAGAACATCATGAGCTTCAGTAAAAGGTTCATTCTCGAGCCTCATGCAATTCTGAGTATAGGCAGCAACTAGAGACCACAACAGCAATCATGAGTCAGCAGGTAAACCTTTTGTTTACTCACCAATATCTAAAGGGCAATTTTTACTAACTCAAAGTCTTCTAGCTGGCTTCTAGGAATAGCTGCTAGCTACCTTCTGTAATTCCCCAGATAGCAAACATACATTGAATCAGCGTTGATTTATAGTTAGTTCTGTCAATATTAGTCATCAACACTTTTTCTATGTTGAATCAACATCTCTTTTCAACATTGAATCAACGTCTTGGCCGATGGATTGTTTGAAAGCCGAAATGGTTGGTTGTGTCCACCATCGGCGGAAGTCCAGTGAGCTTTGCTAACCTCCGCTGGCTTTCCCATAAATAAAGAGGAATTTCCTGGTTTTAAAATGCGTCCTGGTCACACCTCTTCTTTGCCGACTTCACAATATTTTGCAAATTATCGCAGTTAAAAGTAATTTTTTTTGTCTCAAGCAAAGGCACAATGCTTAATTATATAAATAGAATAACCATAACTACATAAACAGAATATAATCCCTATAACTTTGCACAACATTTAGAAGGTTATAACATAGATTTGGGCAAATAATCCTGGGGTATATGCAAATGAAAAACTAAAAAATTCCGCTACATCTGTAGAGCATTAAAATTACCAATTGATAAGATTAAAACAGTGTCTCAATGAGGCTGGAGAAAACAGAAAACACTGAGCAGCCAAGTGAAACTGACACTGCTCTCTGCCAGCAAAGAAAAATACACATGTATGGACAGAAGCCAACTACGTATAGTGGTATATGTATGTATCAAGACTTTTTTGAAGTCATTAACATTTATTTATAAAAAATAAGCTCTGCCCACTGTCTTTAAAACACTGCACTCATAAAGTTCACACTGTGACAATAAGCTAATCAAACAGGGAGGAAGGACTGTTCCTTCATCCCATATTGCTAGACAGCATGAATGGCAAATAAAAGGTTTAACATACAGTGCACCTCCAGAATTATTGGCACCCTTCATGAAAATAATCAACAATGAACATATAAAAAGAATAACACATGCAGTGGGTATGGGATGTTTCATAGTTTTATTTAAACACAATATTTTTTCAAACACAAAAGTTTTTCTTAAGTGGTGCAAATTGTTCTGCAAAAACACTAGTTTTCAAAATCATCTGCATCCTTACTATTACTATTTGTAGAACCCTTCCCTGGAGAGAATAACAGTTACTTCATGTAATGTCTCTTCATCTAATGTCTAAAAAAGTTGGAGATACTTGTAAAGGATCTTGGACCACTCCTTCATGCAGAACAGTTCAAGTTGCTTTATATTCCTGGGTTTGTGCATGTGGACTGCACTCTTTAATTTAGACCACAGAGTCAAATCCAGTAACAGAGATGGCTTTCCCAAAACACTGATTTTATGTTCCTTAAACCATTTCTGTGTTGATTTGGATGTTTGTTTAGGGTCATTGTTTTGTTGAAAGACCCATCTACAGCTCTGGGCAGAGGTAACTAGGTTTTGGGGTAAAATATCCTGGTACTTCATGAGGGCATCAATCTTCACAAGAGCCCCTGGACCACCAGCCACAAAACAGCCACAAAACCATCAATGATCCACCACCATATTTTACAGTGTGTATGGGTGCTTTTTCTTGTGTGCAGTGCCTTATTTCTCCAAACATGCCAATGGTGTGCATGGCCAAAAAGTTAAAATTTTGGCCTCATCTGACCACCACAAAACACAATTCCAATTGTAGTTTCAGTGATGTTTGGTGAAGTTCAGGTGCTTCACTTTGTGAGTTGCTCTCAGGAAGAGCTTCATTAATGCCCCTCCTTCAAACAGCTTGTTTTTATGGAGGTACTGTCTAATAGTTGATTCTGAAACTGTGATCTTTGGGCTTTTCTTTGCCTCCCTCACCATCTTCCTTACGATGTGTAATATATAATAACAAGTCATATAATTTTTTCAAGGACGCCAATTTGTTTGCATTTATTTTAAATATTCCTTAGGGGTGTCAATAATTGTTTTTGAGAGAGAAAAAAAATCTTACTAGAATGATTTTTGCTAGGCAAAAATGTTTTTTTAGTTGTTTCTCCTTTTGTTTAATAGTAAAATTTTAATTATTGTGTGAAACCTTTATTTAATACAATAATTTTCTTATGACTAGACTCGTAGGAAGAGACGGATGCAGGTGAATGAAAAGGTTTTATTGATAGGCAAAAACACAATCAAAAACCAGGCACAGATTCCAAAACCAGTGGAGCAGTAACTAAACCAGCGTCAGAGCAGAAGGGCAAGATTAAAGGACAAATAAAATGGAAGAAACGGAACTAGATCAATACACCGTGACTTCAACAAACAAACGGCACAGAAATGTAGGCTACTGGGCGCAAACAAGACTTTGCAAAGAACTGGCTGAACTGATGAGTTTATATACAGGTGAGTAATGAGATGATATTGTTCAGGCGAGCGTGAACTTGAACGGAGTCGCTGAGAAGGGGGCGTGGTGGTTTTGCAGATGATTCTGGGAGATGGAGTTCTCGGAGGATGTGACACGTTTTTGCTCATTTTTATAAAAGGTGGCAATAATTCTGGAGGGCACTGTATAATTACAGTAATTATTGATTATAGCCCATCATGATGCAATTAATATAGTAATTCCACAGACAATAATTATTTTTAATTATTAAACATTCCAAAAGCCAGTATCCTAATTGCAATCCAAAAGACACTATCCAGGCACAGACCAAAAGTCAAGAGTTAGAAAATCCACAGAACAATCAGGAAATCAAATCTGAAGAATGAATACAAACTAGTGTCATACACAGAAGAGACTATATGGAAGTAAACACAGCTCAGAATAACAAATACACAATGAATGGCAAATGAGAAACATGAGCGAGGGTGGGGCTAGTGATTAGAGGGCCGGGGAAGTGGAGCATAGGTAGATCTTCCTGGAAGAGGCTGTGACAGCGGAGATGATTAATATACTGTATGTCATTTTCCAGTTATGATTATTGTTTTAGACAAATGAGATATGTCTTTGCTAAAGCCTTTATTTAAACTTTAATGAACAGGGGTTTATAGATGTCTATAGATTTAAGGTTCCAAGTTTTGCCAAATTAAACTGTTTAATCTACATAATCTACTTCACTGGTTTTAATAGTAACATCTTTTACATGTTTTCCTATTTTTTCACAGGCACCCATGTCATGAGTTTCTCATTGACAGTAAATGAAAAATTTGACCTTGAACTTACCAACCAAGACAGTGAAAAGTATAAAAAATATAAAACAGATATTGAGCATTCAGTAAGTGTTGCACATGCTGGTAATATTTTATGTCTTTTTTATGCAGCTTTATGATGTGATCTGTATTATTATTATTATTATTAGTAGTAGTAGTAGTAGTAGTAGTAGTATTAGTAGTACTAGTAGTAGTATTAGAAGTAGTAGTAGTAAAATATTATTATTGTCATCATCATTGTTGTTGTTTATTGTTGTGGTAAACAGTTTTGTTGTCTCTGTTTATAATGAAATATGACGTACTGAACATCTGTCGTTTTTTAGATTGATGCTAGTTACAAAGGTTTACCTGCCTACCGGGCCAAGTCTGCAACTGTGACTAGTTTCAGGTATTGTTTTATTTAGTGTAGTATCTCTAGTATAAATATGTTTTAGAGTGTCATCTTGCATAGGTTTTTAAAAAAGCATATTAAATAAAATAAATGTATTTTCAGTCTCCACCCCTGACCAGATAATATTTGGATGGTAGATTATTCTCAGCACAACAGTGACACTGACATGATAATGGCATGTTAGCCGGCGTTTCAATGGTATCGGGAGTTGCAAGGATTTTTAAATGTCTCAATGGCTGAGAAAAGTCCACCAACCAAAAACATCCAGCCATAGGTGTGTCTAATAAAGTTGCCAGTAACTGTACACAGTGATTTTAAAAAAACCTGCGCATTGCTGTTGTGCCTCAAACACTTGTTTACTTGCCACACCCACTAAGATGCCACTGTCATGTCAGTGTCATTGCTGTGATGAGGATAGTCTACAATCCAAATAACATTTGGTCAGCAGTTGTCTTATGGTGGTCCTCTTCCATTGATGGAGGCAGTAAAGGGGCAAACTGTGCATAGCAACAGATGGGCTACAGTCACTAATTGTATACCTACAAAGAGCACCTATATGTAGGTGTAGCTGATAAAAAGGCCAACAAATGTACAGTGGGGTCCAAAGGTCTGAGACCACATTGAAAATCCACCATCATGTTTTACTGTTGTTTTGATACACTGTGGTATCAATCTCTCTTCTGTCCGTCTCCTTACATAAACCCTTCTGTTACTGCCATAAATCTCATATTTGGATTCATCACTAAATAGGACTTTTTTCCAGTGATCCACTGTGAAATGCTGATATGTCTTAGCCCATGCCAAGCCTTGTTTCCCATCCTGAGAAGTGGTTTAGGGACTGCTACTTTTTCTGATTGGAGTCTCTGGTTCTTTATTCAAAACATTCTGTACCTGTGATGAAGTTGCCGTTCTCTCGCTCGGTGAACAAAGCTTTATGTATTGGTCTTCTGATGGTGTGGTCACTTTTGGTCCTCCTGATCGTGCTTACAATACAACTGATTCAGTTTTGGCAAAGCATTTTAGAGTGCCATACAGTGGCAATGAAAAAAATCCCAGATTTTAAATGTGGTCTCAGACTTTTGGACCTCACTGTAGGTATCCCTTACAACCACCAAACCAATGTTCCTCTACCAGTATAAACTGCATGCAACTTATTAAGGTTGGAAAAAATGGGTGCTCACAGTAAGCTAGCGCTTGTTTGACTTCTGTATGGAAATAAAAATCTCTCAAATAGCTTTTAAAAATGCCCAGGAGAGTTGTTTGGTCAATGCTTCATTTATTTTAAAAGTGGATGTATCATGTAATCTATAGTAACAATTAATAGCACTGAAAAAAAAAAAAAATGAAAATGTGACTGATCTTGCACAAAACGAACTAACCTTTCAATTATCCAACTATTTTCCTGTATGTGGTGATCATGAAGTATATCAAACACATAGAAACTCAAAAGTCTGCTTAAAAGGCAATTATTATTATTATTTTTTCTTTATACTATGGGCACCGACATGTTGAAATTATGTCACAGAATTCCAAATCTGTCAGATCGAACTCGGAGCTTTTGAGAAAGTCAGACTTTCCGAGTGGGAATTACAAGTTAAGGGCTGTTCAAATAGATTTTTCCTACGCGGGGGTTGGAAACTTCCCAATTCCAACTTGGTCATGAGCGCAGAATAAAATGATAGTCACGTACATGCTGTACAAATCTGACGAGAATTTAATTAAACCATGCTTTTGTGCCCAATGGAGGAGGAGCTCTCCTGCACCGTGTGGGCTGCCAGGGTGACCTGTATGCCACTGGGTAATCAGTGTAGCTTTTTAGACCAGCTGTAACTGGTGCAGATGTGAAGTGCACACAAACCGCAATCTTACCTTATTTTCATTGATTGCTGTAAGAACCATGCCCCTTGAAATATGTACTAAATACACCCCGTACCATTTGTGCCTAGCAAAAACAAAAGAGTTGTTGAAGATCTCTGTCCTACCCGCTTTACTAGCACTATCACTGTTGTTTACATTGCCAGAGAGATGCCACTGGCAGTCATTTTGCAATCTGACACACCCACACAGTTCTGATTAAATTAGTTTTTATAGCATTCAAGCATAATTAAATTGTAACCATTAACCATTGTTTAATGCTTAGTAAGTGAAAGATCTTTAGTATGACAATTTTTCATTTTTCATGTTGTGTTTGCCACGGTATGTTAGTCGGTAACAAAAACAAACCAATGTATGCAGCGAATGTGTTCCCTAAGTTTAATTACCATTATAAATCTGATATATGGAATTCAGAGTATCTGCCCTTTTTTCTTGCCTGACACAATAGACAACCAGTGACATTATGGATGCAGAAATCACTTATCCAATTAATGAGCTCTGGTTTTGTTTATCTAAAACTCAGGTTTGTTAGAGAATTTTGGTCAACAGTTCTTTTAACAAGGCACATCTTGATTGTGTGTTTTCAACAGGCCTGGCAGTATTATTGCAGACTTCAATATTACAACGACAAATGATAAACTTGATTTGGTATCAGCAAACAAAAAACTTACTAGCGATCTCAAGGCAATAGGATATGAAATAAATGAAGATGCAATCAGTCAAAGTGGTAAGGGCATTAAAGCTTATTCTTTTCTGGCATGTGTTATTTATTTATTTATTTGTTTATTGTTGTTGTAATAGCAATAACAATAATAGTGATTATGGAGCTTCAGAGAACTTTTTATGTAGTCCAGAAACCGTCCCATTCTGCTGGCAAAGGCAATCGCAATACCTTATATATCACTGGTGTCAGACTCCAGTCCTGGAGGGCGGCGGCACTGCAGAGTTTAGTTTTCTCTCTCATTTAATACACCTGATTCCACTCCTCAGCTAAATCCCATGACCTCCACGAGCTGAATTTGGTGTGTTAGAAGAGGGTAAACACAAATTTCTGTAGGGTTGTGGGCCTTCGGACCCAAGTTTGACACCTCTGTTATATACTCAAGTTGCAACCAGTTATTCTTTTTTTGGGCTACTTCAGGTTTGACATTTTTCTAATTTTTTATTTTATTTTATTTTTTGCAGTCCAACACAATATCCCAGTTCAGTTCAGTAACTAATGCCAAAAATTTCTCTTCTTTTCAGTGAACAATAGCTTATATATAAGCAATGGCAAAATATATCCTGGGACAGATGTGCCATTAACCTGTAAACCTCCAGTAAACGATGTTACAAACATAAAATGGACCAGGAATGGAGATCATCTAGAAAATTCTGATAGGTATATAATTGATGGCCTGCAACTTACTGTGACAAATGCCACTCCCGATGACAGTGGTAAGTCAGCAATGATTCTATGTGGTTCATGTTAAAGCAGCGATTTTGGAGTAATTGATGATAATAAATGAAATTGGGTTTTTGTTGTTGTTTTTTAAATACTAAAAACAAATTGCAGACTTTAGAACTCCATTTACACCTGGATGTGTCATGTGTCTTGTATCTGGATTGTATCCTGATAAGATTTTAACCACATGCATTTATACTCGTAGTCAAATGCGTCTCCAGTTAGCGAGACTGAAATGTGATTGCTGTATTACGTGTTAATATGCAAATCCGCGGAGAGGGATGTGTGAAAGAGGGGAGGTAGAGATGATGGGGAGTGAGGCTGCGAAAAAGGCAATGAGGCTGCGGTTGTTTAGAAAAGGGGTTGCAATCCTAGAGCGCTACTGCGGTCCTTCAGTAAGAGACTGACTGAGAGCATCTGCGATCCTTGATGGAGAAACAGAGAGAGAGCGGCTGGGGTCCTTGTGAAAGAGAGACTGTGTGAGAACGGCTGTGGTTTTTGAGAGAGAGAGAGAGAGAGACTAAGTGAGAGTGGATACGGTCCCTGAGAGACGAAGGGGCTGCAGTCCTTGAGAGACGGATGAAGAGGGCTATAGTGTCAGAATGGGAGGGAGAATTAGAGTTGAGAAAACCTGGACACAGACGCTGTAAGGATAGTCCTGAATGCGGAAGCTGGAGAAATGTAGGCAAGAGAGAGAAAATGCGGAGATGTGTATGGGAGGTGGGATGATATCATAAGGGCTGTTCATCGAAGTAGAGACCTTGTCACGCTATGGCCTTGCCAGGGTGATGTCATAATTGTGCCATGAAAAGTGATTCCTTGTTCTCTGTTTGAGCTGTATGTGTGCTGACATTCAAATCTAGCAAGGTGTCGGAGAAATTCTTCAATTAACAAAAGACAGAGGCCAAACTGAAAAACAAAAAATAATAATAATTTACTTTAATTTTCATATGAGGGAAGAATTATACAATGATCAATTGTCAAATGAATCTTCAAAATTAACTGTGATTCACACCTTCTGCTGAATCATGCTTACATCATTAGAGGAAAAACAAACAAACAATCTCTATCACCAATTATATCTAATCAAAGAGTAATACAAATGTATAAAATCTATTTAATTCAATTTTATTTGTATAGCGCTTTTAACAATAGACATTTTCACAAAGCATCTTTACAGAAATCCAGATGTAGATCTAGATCCCTAGATATTCTGGGTGACACCCGATAGTGAGATTATAAATAATCAAGGAAAAAGACAAAACAGTACTAATGTGTTTAAAGGATGTTTGGTATGAGCATATTGTAAAAAAAAAAAAAAAAAAAAGGTCCTGGGATGAGCACAGGATAGTCTTTATGATTACAGCTGCAGTCTGTAGGAGATGCAACTCTGCAGTATCAAGTAGAGAGGTGAGTCCTAGGCATAAACTGTTTTTGGGAAGTGCGAGTCTTTAGGGTATCCATATGAATAGAGTATCCACAACTACAAGAGGTGAGTCACAGGTTCAGAAAGCTCCAGATGAAGAAACAGGAGGAACCGGGCAGGAGCAGAGCGTCAGGCAGGTCCGGTTGGCGAGACGAGCCACAGCAGGAGAAGTGTGTCAGGATTTGGCACCAGCATCACATCGGGCAGCAGGAGTGCACGTGCAGCTCGACAGACAGAGATAACAGATTATTAGGTATGATATGAGCATACAGTGGCTGAAAAGGGTGCACAATGTGATCAGAGTGCAAGCGAGGACTCCGGCAGGTCTAGCTGTGACAGCATAACTAAAAGGGAGAGCCAGAAGGTAACAAGAGACCCTGAGACATCAGAGTCCCAGCACGCCATCGTCAACAAACCTGAGTGAATGTGTGAGAGAGTGGGGAGACAGCATCAAAACATCCCAGTTTACCAAAACTCTATATGTCCAAGAAACCACCAGATCTGCACCTTTACCTAAGAGAAGAGCTATTTAACAAAATGCCTGACTAAACAAGTAGGTTTTCAGCCTAGTCTTAAAGATTGAGACCGTGTCTGAGTCTCAAACATTAACAGGAAGGCTATTCCATAGCTGGGGGGCTTTGTGGGAAAGGATGTGCCCCCTGCTGTAGTTTTCATTATTCTAGGAACTGATAAAGAACCTGCACCTTTTGATCAAAGTAGACGTCGCGGATCATAATAGATCAAAAGTTTGATTAGGTAGTGTTGGGCAAGACCATTTAGTCCTTTATAGATCATAAGTAGTATTTTATAATCAATGTGAAATTTTACCGGGAGCCAATGTAGTGTGGATAAAATACAGGTAATATAATCAAATGAAAGAGGCAATGAAAACATGAACTAGTTTTTCTGCATTATGTAACGACATTATATTTCTTAGTTTAGCAATGTGTCTGAGATGGAAAAAGGCGGTGAGCTTCAAACGAGAGACCGGCATCAATAATCACACCACAGTCTATTCCCGCTGCACATGACACAACTGAAAAGCCATCAAGAGTTACCACATAATCAGAAAGCTTATTTCTAGCTGCCTGTGGCCCGAATAAAAGCACTTCTATCTTGTCAGAATTGAGTAGGAGGAAGTTACTCAACATCCAGTGTCTAATGTCTTTTACACATTCCTCAACTTTATTAAGCTGGTGTCTGTCATCTGGTTTGGCGGAAACAT
>JAOUQW010028538.1:0-11006 GCA_028565825.1 Olivaichthys viedmensis
CCTGCGCTCTGACCCCAGCTTACCGATATGCGAAGAATCAATTTCACTGTACTGTACTTGTATATGTGACAATAAATAGCATTATTCTATATATTATAAAAGGTACAATGAATCTATAATAGCATTCTATTCTATATATTATAAAAGCTAAAGGTACAATTAATCTATCCTACTAATAGCAATTATTAGCATTTAAGCCATTTGCTTAGAAGCTGTTCCATTTAATATTTATTGTAATCTAACTACATTTGGTTGCAGATGCAATTGTCCTTATGACCATATAGTATCTTAATGATTTGTCATGGTGCTGTTTCTGTGACAACGTTGTGATGGCAACCCTGCTCATTTGGGGCTGATCCAAGGGGGACCATTCCCACTCTTGCTTTCACCCTCATCATCGAGCCCAGCAGAGGAGCTCAGAGTGTGTGGTAATGATAAAGAAATTAAAGTGGATAGTTAGATTTTGTTTCTGCTTTTTTTGCTGAGAGTGTGTGGTTGCCATGGTAAAGCCAGTGTGTTAAGCTGATAATAGGAAAGAGCCAGTCCTAAAATAGGAGTGATTAGCTTCAGTCTTTTGCCTTTCCAACTTGGCAATAAGGTTCAGTGCAGTATACGTTAACCCTGGTGGGCACAAAGTTGGAAAATGCAAAAACAGCAGATGGTTTACTTAGCATCGCTTTACATAGATTAGCTCTGTATTTTGCATCACATTGTGTCATTAGATTGACATGCTAATCGATTTAAGAAATTATTATTAAAGGAAAGATTCAGTGATTTAAAAAATATATATATTATCATGTTCCCTGTTTCCCATTTTACTAACAAAGTATTTGCAACTGGGAGGAACAGGGCTCATAACTGAGATTTTTCTCCAGAGAACATACTGACTCACTTTTCTCATAATGGAAATAAGGTTGGCTAAAATATTGGCAACAGTTTGTCCTATTACCCTTCCATTATGTTACCATCCCTAAACTCATCGTTGCTCCAGATATATCTTTATCCCAATTTATTGATTTTCCCCAGAGGAATAAAATGAGTATAAATTACAATTGTGTTGCATATTTAAACATTTAAACAAAGTCATTTGGTGGAGTATTTTTACTCTTTCCACCTTTATTATTTCTGTACCGAAATCTCAGGAACAAAATTATGTTTAAAACCTTAAGCATTTGCAAGCACACTTAATATAGGCTGCAATATGTCGACTGCCACTGCTAATGAAATCATTAATCAGCTCAGCTTCTTGTGTTTGCTGAGTGGCTGTGCTCATCTGTCTCTGTCAATGGCGGTCTCGGATGCTGATGAATATCAAATGTTAGCTCAACCGCATCACTGGGAGGAGGATTCAGCAACTGAATAAACTTGTTTATGTTTTGCCATTTTACAGAGTTGATCTGGACTATATTTCAGCTAGATACAGTGAAGCATTGATGTTGTGTTGACAGAAAAGGTTAGCAGAGAAAATCATATCATCTGACTTTTTCGCAAGCTACGCCAGTTAAAGCAGTTAACACAGTCATCAGTCATATTTCCAAACCTTGTAAAGTGATTTTTTAAAATCTACCTTTAAAGAAAAACACAAATGTCTGCGTCCTGTACTATAAAAACATATTGTAGTGTTGTTGCGCCTGCGCGGTATGCATACCCGTGAGCCCCCACGGCCGCCTGTTATTTGTGAAGGATTCCCTGTTCTTTTGTATTGAGTGTTCGGTTCAAAAGGGAGAATTGTGGGATTTGTTGTCCATGCCAGGATGTGTGATGTGTCCACCATCGGCAGAAGTCTGGTGGGCTTTGTTAACCCCCGCCAGCATTCCCCATGCTAGTTAGTTCTTAGGCTTACCACCAAGATACATGTTGTGCTGTAAGAGTGTGTTTGCCAAATTAAGAGCATTTTCCTGATTTTAAAATGCTTCCTGCTCAAGCATCTGTCACACTTGTAGCGGAGCGGCGGACACAAGCACAAAGCCAGTTTAAACATATAACATTTATTAACACTCCGAACAGGCAATGCAATACACTACACGCCGTAGTCACACACGAAACGGCACACAAGCTGACATATAGACAATCACGGACAAACTAGACGGTAACAAGGAGGGCTTTTAAACACTACTGATTAAGAACAAATGACATGCAGGTGGGGACAATCACATCACGAGACAGGGATCACACACACACACACACAGCGGCGCACGTGGCGGCCGTTACCATGGCAACCACCCGCTAGTTCACGCGCACAGCCGCGCACGTGACAGCATCTTCTTTGCCGATGTCACAATATATTACCCATTGACACAGGTCACAAAGAGAAAGGAGTAAAATGACTAAACTGGTAAAAAATAAAAAATTTAAAGTAAATAAACTGGTAAACTGTTTAATTAAAAAAGTTCTCTTTTCTCATCACTCTGATAGATCATCCTGTAGGCCACCAGGATCTAATTTGGGCACAACTTATTGATTAGTAAAACAATTAGCTATTTGTTTTAGCTGTTTTAGCTCTTTTCCCTGTTTAATGGTATTTACATCTACATTGGGTAAAACATATAGCAATCAGAGCCATTATACATAGACCCTCCATTTCAGGGGAACGTAAATAAATCAATTAGCATCTTAAAGTATTTTAGAATGTGTAATTTAAACCATTAACATTTCTATGTTGAATAATAAATGGTTTTAGTATGTTTTTAGTAACTATCAAAAATAGCTTAGGAGCATCTTTACACTTTTACCCTCATAGAGAAAAGATACATGAATATGTATGAGTATATAAAATGAAAACGCTATGGTATTACCTATGGCCTACTATGCTATTACAAAGTAGCAAGAGGCAGCATTGGTGAAATAGTTTGAAGTTTAATGTTTGAAGCTTAACCAGTAATATTAGCAAGCTAGCTGAATAAAGATATCCTGAGGTAATAAAAAGCCTAAAGAAAAAGCTGTAAGACTTACAACCTCTATGTAATCCATTAATGAAATCATTCCAACCCGATTTCAATTTCGTTGGATGTCGTATAAGATGAAATCGTAAGAAAAATCTATGGCCACTTACACCAGACCTTACCTTAACCATAACTGCAACTTTTAAGACAAGTTTTAGTCACATGTGATTTCCTAAAAACTTATCATTGTGAGACTACGATGATTATTAAGTCTACATTGACGTGCTCCGTTTTATTTTAGTATAGGATATTTATCGTCAGGCAGCTTCAATCTGCCTGCCCAGATTTCCATCACCCGCGTCTCATCATCACCCGCTATCAAGGACTGTTTAAATAGCCCGAACAAACAGACTCTTGTTGCGAAGCCTTGCACCTCTCATGTGCTTGTGTTTACAATACTCTCTCCTGTTACCAGTTATATCCTGATCTTTTTATACCTAGTCTTGTTCTTTCTATCCTTTTCATGTATTTAGCTTCAAGTTCATCTAACTATATGTATTAGAGATAACCTTGAACTCTGATAGCCCTGTTAATGTCGAGGCCTTGTCACTTACTGGTTTGTCCAGTTTGAATATCACGTTAGATGCTTTCTGGTTATCTCTAGTCATTCCAAGTATCCTTCCCTTAGTTTATGTTTATTATACTTCTCTTTGTTTCTAATAACTTTAGTTTGCTGTGTAGTTTGTTTACAGTTTAGTTTGTTTACTTCCACTTCACTAGTTATTCTTAGTTTCAGTTTACTCATGCCTCAAATCTTGTTCTGTTGTATTTAACCTGTGTTCTGCCTTTGTTCTCTTATTTTTATCATTGTAAATAAATCCTTTTGCACTAGCGTCTGTCCAGGTCTTGGTCTCCTCTTTGTCACATTATGATAAAGCGCATTAAGGAAACAATTTACGATTATTAATGAATTTACTATAAGTCTAAATTTATACAAATCATGGATAGTATATTTAATAAAACCCATGATCAACTAATCACCTACAGGGCTAGCTATGTCTAATGTTCTCTGGAACACTATTTCAGGGGCAATATAAGAAATAATATCTTCCACTGGCTTAGTTGTGTGTGATTCTAGGAGTTAACAGTAGGCCTCGGGATGGGCTGTACTTATTCAGGGGATAAACAAGATATGCTGAAGCTAAACCATTTAAAGCTTTAAATGTCAAGAGCAGAACTTTGCAGTCAAGGCGGAACTGACTAAGCATCCACTGAAGATTGAATAATACTTGGGTAATATGCTGACTTTCTTTTCCTGGTAAGGACGTGGGCTGCTGCATTCTGAACTAGCTCAAACTCACTTAAACAGACAGCAGGGCAGCCAGCCAGTAACACGTTGCAGTGGTCCAATCTAGAGGTTATGAAATCATGCACTAGTTTCTCAGCGTCATGTAAGGATAGCATATGCCTTATTTTGGCTATGTTTCTCAAATAATAAAATGCAGTTTTTGAGAGAGATGCAAATTATATGGGAATCAAATGATAGACCAGCATTAAGGTGCTTAACTGTAGCTTTTAGTTTCACAGAATAGTCAACAAGATCTAGGTGAAATCAGCAACCTTATTTTGGGCAGACTTACTACACCACATGAGTGCCTCTGTTTTATCAGAATTTAAGAGAAGGAAGCTTTTTTTTATCTCTCTTCTTTCCCTCGGGAGGGGACATCTTCCCTCAATAGGTTGGAAAGAAGCCCCTTTACAGTATTTTTTGTGCTATAACAAACAAATGGATTATTTCCCCTAATAGTTTGTTGGTTTATGCATTATAACCCTGTTTATGCTAAGTTCATGTCCAAATATGGTTTACTTTTATGGTCAACAGACATTCTAATTGAGAGGGTGATTTCTCCCCTACTATTAGTTTTGCAAAAATATGGATGTGATGTGAAAATCTATGACTAATTTGTTTTCTGGTTCTTTATCTGCTCATAGGGACCCATGGGCCATGGAGATGGGCGTCAGTGTATCCTGAGTGTGGGGAGAGGAACCAGTCGCCTGTCGACATCCCAGATAAAGGTGCCCGGGTCTCTCAGGAGTGCCAGGAGCTCATACTGGAGGGCTTTGAGCTCAAGTCATCTAACAAAACCTCCATGAAGAACACAGGCAAAACAGGTAAGAGAGTATATAACTTTGCTACTAACATTCATATCATAAACACCTTCTGCGGTCACAGAAATTCGTTGTTGTAGATATTGAAGAATTTATAATGAATAATAACTTTTACTGAATTTTTCCTTCCTATACTGATCATGTTGCTGATTTTGACTGCATAGAAACTACAATACAGTGTCTCATGTCCTTTACTTGAAGATCCTTATTATATTATTAGATTATATTATTATATAGGAATATGAAAATGTGAGTGATACAACATATTTTTCCAATATTTCATAAAAACACATGATTGCACTAGGTCTTTGTTTGAAATATGTTAGTTAAGCTACTCCCTCCTGCTTCACAGCTAGAGAATAAACCCAAACATACGTCCAGCGTGTCTGAAACATCTGTTTTGATCTTGGCCTTTGCTTTGCCATGTATTGGCTTTTTGTAACAAAAAGGGATTGAAGATCTCTGAATTGTTTTGAAACTATGGGTGGCAGAAGAGTTCACATTACAAACAATCCACAGAGATATTAATTTATCATAATGCTCTACAACATGGCCTTCAACCATAGGCGTAACTTACGCTGGGAACATGTCTCCACTACTTTTTGACATGCCCGGTTTTGTCCCCACCACTTTTTGAAAGTGTACTGTAGTCCGTTAAAAAATATTTTATATAAGCTTGCAGCAGAAACTGATTTAAAATCTTTTTACAAATATTAGTTTAGCGCTATTCACAGTGTTAGTTGCTCAGGATGGCATCTGTAATAAAATGTCTCCTTTATGATAAAACTCTCGCATCCAGATGGCTATAAAATAACGTGGCACAAGCAAATTTCTAGCAGGTTTCCTTTTCTGCGTTTCATGTTTGTGTCACACATATCCTCACATTATTGTGTCAAAATTTTTTTATTGAAAACTTAAATCATGATATTGTGGCATATGTGAATATAAAGCGAGGGTTCATGCCAGCTGTAGCTGTCATGAATGGCCAATTTAACCAGTCTGTAGCATCACGCTCTTTGGTTTTCTTTCTTTTTTCTTCAAATAGGCTCCCAGTGAAGATACAATGTAGGTGATGTACACCATAACAACAAAATTTTTAAAGACTTACAAAGCATCCATCATTCTGTGATTGCTAGAAGATTTTAAAAAGTTGGTGTGTATTTAAACACTGGTTAAAACGGAACCGTATCTTGCGCTTGATCCAAACGAGTAAAGACACTTCAGAAACGCTTTCGGTGTAACAATAGTACTCACGTACACAGAAGTAGGATCCGGTAGCAGAGTTTTTATTAGAAAACACAATCCAACAGGATAATCCAAAAGACAGGCAATAAGTCGAGTAAACCGGGAGATCAATCAGCGATACAAACAAAACAAAAGGAATTGGCAAAATACGTGGTCGAAGAAACGGGCTAAGTGGTTGGCAACGGGAAATCAGATAGGCTTTGGAAATGCTCAGAATTGTCATATAAATATGAGGCAAGACTTCGCAAAGAGTCCTTGTGGTTGCGCTGTATTTATACTGTGAGAAATGACGGTGAAAGTGTAAACAGGTGCGAGAACTGGTGAACCGGAAGTTATCAGAATTCCGGAGACTGAGCCCTCTGGTGGTGTGGCGTGGAAATGCCAGTGGAGGCTGTGACAGAATACCCTACCCTATGGCTGGCTTCTGACGCCCGCCGCTCCAGCACAGGGGCCGACCTCTGGGCCTCGGAGGAGGTCGTTTAGGGTCCAGGATGTTGTCGGCCAGAGCCCAAGATCTCTCCTCGGGCCCATAGCCCTCCCAGTCCACCAAGTACTGCATCTGCTGGCCCTGCCTGGAGTCCAGGAGCAACTGAATACTGTAGGCCGGTTGTCCACCTACGTCCAGTGGTGGAGGGGGTCCGTTCAATGGCTCACTGACCTGAGAATGATAACGGACAGGTTTGAGCAAAGAAACATGGAAAGTGGGAGAGATACGATAATATGAGTGTAACTGTAGACGGTATGAGACAGGAGTTATCTGACAGACGATTTTGAAGGGGCCAATGAATTTGGGACTCTCAGTCTCAGGTTCTTGGTAGAGAGCCACACGTGTTGTCCGGGGCGGAAGTGCAGTGCTGGGCGGCATCGACGATTGGCCTGGATCTTTTGGCGCCGGATGGCTTGTCGAATGCATACGTGGGCAGCCGCCCATGTTTCTTCACTTTTTTCGCATTTATTCATCCACCGCCGGGACATTAAAGGTGTCGCCAGATCAGGGAAAGAGTGGAGGCTGGTAGCCCAAGACACATTGGAATGGAGTGAGTCCTGTTGAAGCATTGATGAGTGAATTCTGTGCATATGGGAGGCCCATGGGAGGTAGCGGCTCCACTCGCCCTGAGAAGAACTGCAGTACGAGCGGAGGAAACGACCCACCTCCTGATTCAGCCGTTCGACCTGGCCATTGGCTTGAGGATGATATCCAGAGGTAAGACAGACGTTGATGTGCAGCTGTTCACAGAATGCATTCCATACATGCCGTGTGAAGTGAATTGGGGCCCCCTGTCGGACACAATGTCTTCTGGGAGCCCATACAGTCTGAAGACCTGGTGGAACAAGAGTTCCGCTGTTTCAAGTGCTGTGGGGAGTTTAGGTAATGGGAGCAACCTATATGCTTTGGAAAACCTGTCGCTGATGATGAGTATAGTGGTGTGGCCGTTAGATGGCGACAGATCTGTAAAAGTCGACAGCCAGGTGGGTCCAGGGTCTTTCAGGGATCGAGAGAGGTTCCAGAAGACCATAGGGTAGGTGACGCGCCGTTTTGGACTGGGCACAGGTGGCGCATGCACTTACAAAGCGGTCTACATCCTGACACAGCTCAGGCCACCAGAATTGGTTGGTAACCAGCCAGCGGGTACATTGCTGTCCGGGGTGCCCAGAGGCAAGTGAGGAATGTACCCACTGGAGGACTTGGGGACGTCGGGTCCGAGGTACATACACCCTGTTGGGGGGACACCCTTTCCGGAGCAGGGTCTGTGCGTGAGGCCTGATGATTCGCCTCCATTATCTCCCATCTGATCGGTGCCATGATGCAAGTTGGTGCAATGATGTGCTCTGGGCTGCGGGGAGTGACTGAGGCTTGGTGTTTTCCGAGCCTGGATGGTATGTGAGGGTGAACCGGAACGAGTAAAGAACAGAGCGCATCTGGCCTAGCGGGAGTTTAGTCGTTTGGCTGTTTTAATGTACTCCAGGTTCCGGTGGTCAGTGAGTACGAGAAACGAATGTTGAGCCCCCTCCAGCCAGTGTTTCCATTCCTCAAAAGCCAGCTTGATAGCCAGAAGCTCCTTGTTTCCCACATCATAATTGCATTCCGTGGGCGTTAGTTTCCGCGAGAAGTAGGTGCATGGGTGTAGCTTGGATGGTGAGCCGACCCACTGAGATAAGACAGCCCCCATGCCGGTGTCCGATGCGTCTACCTCCACGACAAAGGGTAAGGTGGGGTCAGGATGGTGCAGAACAGGCGCGGACACAAAGTGTCGTTTCAAGTCCTGAAAGGCCGGAGTGGCTTCCTTGGTCCAGGGTAGTGTTTACCCTTGGGTTTAGTGAGATGTGTTAGGGGGCTGCCACGGAACTGATTCCTCTAATGAAACGACGGTAAAAGTTGGCGAACTCCAGGAACCGCTGTAGTTCTTTCAGATTGGAGGGCTGGGGCCACCCGAGAACCGCCTTAACCTTCTTCTCGCTCATGTAGACACCCCCTTCGGACAGGACGTACCCTAGGAAGGAGGCCACTAATTTGTGGAACTCGCATTTTTCCGAACTGTGAACCGGAATTGATCAGATTTCTGAGCCCTCTGGTGGTGTGGGGTGGAAATGCCAGTGGAGGCCGTGACATTCGGTGCAAATCGACCCGGTTTCTAAAAGATCACACAAGGTTCTTCTTTCTTTTTGTTTTTCTTTTTCGACAAAGCTCTAATTAAATTAAGTAGTTGTATATGAGTTAAAAGGCTCTTTAATTAGTGTAAACCATACCATAGGCTAACCAGACATTGGGACAAGGGTCACTGATTTGGTATTGAATCATGCAGACAGGTTTACAAATTAGAGGATAAACCTGAATAAATGAGTGCATCCACAGGTCATGAGGGCTCACTGAATGGTTTGATGAGTTTGAAAATCATTTGCTATGGCCTTCGCAGTCACCAGATCTCAACCCAATTGAACACCTATGGGAGATTTTGGACTGACGTGTTAGGCAGCGCTCTCCACCACCATCATCACAACACCAATTGAGAGAATATCTTTTGGAATGGTGTTCCATCCCTCCAGTACCATTCCAGAGACTTGTATAATCTATGCCAAGGTGCATTGAAGCTGTTCTGGCAGCTTGTGGTGGCCCAACACCTTAATGAGACACTTTGTTTTGTTTTTTTCTTTAATTTGTCACCTGTCTGTATTTGCACTGTGAAGTGATTATAGGATTAAGGGTAAGCTTTACTGAAGATATATATGTCACAAAACAGTGTCTTAAACTGCATCCACAGTGTCTATTGACATTGACTTTATTAGGAGCACACAGTGTCCACTGCTACCATTGCTATATACACACTGTGCTAGCACTACACAGAAAAGCAATTAAAAAGACTCTGGTTCAGTTTACACATCACAGTGTTAGATCCTATAAAGCCTCTGCAATGGCCTCTCCTGTGTACACAACATCTTTATATGTGTACCAATGAAAAGTCTCCACAGACCCTTGTTTCATCTCCACTATACTCTCCCTCCTTGCCTTCTCCTCTCTTCAAATGCCACTCTCCCAAATCCCTGGTTGTTTATTCACGCTACCTGAGTTTCGCTCGCCCCAGGATTATACACACCAGCTAAATACTAAATCTTATGCACCCTCAGACTCACTCAAGTAGTTTCTTACCATTAATCTAAATCTGTGTGATGAAGCACACTGAGAAAATGTCACAGGCCTGGTGCAATTTTTTCATGATGTAGTGGGTGTGATACAAAAGTAGGTTTTATAAGCATGCTAGATTCAGCCTATCATAGCTTAATATATATTATGATCAATGAAATGTCATAGAAAATCATTACATAAGTGTTGTAACTATGTATCTATAACAACTTAGGACCCAGAGTCTTTTATTGGGGCTTTTCCAAGAAGTCCTGTCAAACCATAGGCAGACGTTGTCAGCATAGAAAGATCCATCATCATTATCTAGAACACGGACCAGCTAGGGTTAAAACCAGAGACAACATGACTAAGGACTAAGGAAAAGTAGAAATACAAGAAACAAGTCTACAAGGCTCAGAAATGTGGCATTGACACACATCACAAAAACAGGATTTAAACAGGGGTGTAAATACACAGGGCTAACAAGTACGATTACAACAAATAAAACATAGCTGATACAAATTAGATACAATCACAAGAGACTGGTTCTAACAATTATGAAGGTTGTGAACCGTCTGGAGCAGGGACAGGAGCTGGAGAAACCAGAATATTAAGTAAAAAAAGTGAAACAGGTGGTGTTCATGACATTAACCGTGTAAATACTTATGGAGCTTTTGAGTATGCGGATGCTATTGAGGTTTTTACTATATATGCTTTATAAAAATATAAGTTTTATAAGTATAAGCATTATATTAAGTTTTTTTTAAGATTATAGGCTAAAACACACAATTTACCATTCAGACCATCTAACAGTTTTCACTATGCCTTGTTTCCGTGTGAAAAATTAACCTCCAGAAATTTTAAGAACCATGTTCTTAACAACAGATATTGGTGATCAATTTGACAGAATGCCATTACTGTGGGCCTCACTCTAACCTAGTGCCTTATTATTTAAACAGCACATGCCCAAAAAAAGAGTTGCATTATTACTATTATTATTATTTTATAGGCCATTTATAGAATAGAATAGAATGCTCCTTTATTGTCACATATACATATACAAGTACAGTACAGTGAAATTGATTCTTCGC
>JAOUQW010028539.1:0-11006 GCA_028565825.1 Olivaichthys viedmensis
TGACCATGCCTATGGATTATTCTACGTCACGATTGTCTGCCTGTGTTTTGACCCCTGCTCTGTCTTGTGATAATGATTTATGGATTAACCCAGCAAATAAACACACCGAATATCCGCACTTGCGTCCTGTCTCTTCTCCCGTGTGGTGCACGTTACATAAATACTACTTAGTTCAATTTAATTTGTGTCGTCTACACTACGTTTTGAATTATCCTTCAGAAATGAAAATGCAGCTCTAAAAATTTTAAATGCTCTAGGTTTGGGTTGGAGGCCTGGTAGCCATTCAACAAGGACATATTATTATGCATGAGGTTCATACTTTGGAGCAGTCAAATTAATTTTTGGGAAGTAGGTCTGTCGTGGAATTTCAATCCGGAGCTAAACTGGGTGTCTGGAATGGTTTGATTTAAGTAATGCATATAAATTGAGTTAAATGGGAGTATTTCATTGAATCTACAATCTCAAAGTGTTGTAAAACTGTTACATGTGGGTGTAGCTGTATATTTAAATGTTAACTAACCACCTAAATTACTAATAAAACCAATGTGTGAAGATCCCAGACCATCAGGTGTCTGAGAGTATATATGAACGTGTGGGCATGTCATAAAGTCCCTATATGGAAATGAGAACAACTCTGAGTGAACGTGCCTTTAAGACCATATATAGGAATGTGCGTGTGTCTCTGAGTTCATATATGGATGTCTTCAAGTAGGAAGAAGTCACTGGCATTCATATATACTTATTTATTCTCACATATGTTGGTAGCTGGCTCGCTAACATGAGCTAACCTGACACGATTTCTGGGAGGATTTTCAAGTCATATTCATAAACGTTAATAATATTCACTGTTACCCTTAGCCAGCTCACTAATAACAGCTAACCTGACAGGATTTCTGACAAAAGATGTAATCATATTCATAGATTTTAATAATCTTCATTGTTAACATTAGCCAACAATCTAGTATTAGCTAACCTAACAGGATTTACTGCTAACATTAGCCAGCTAGCTAACATGAGCTAATCTGACAGGATTTCTGAGAAGATTTTTTAAAGTTATATTTATAAATGTTCATAATCTTTGCTGATAGCTAGTGTTAGCTAAGCTATCTAACATGAGCTACTAAGTTTAGCCATCTACCTAAAATGAGTTAACCTTAGCTAGCTAGCTACCATGAGTTAACTGCTAACATGAGCTTATCCAGGATTTCTGAGATAATTTATTTTCTATGTTTATAATTTTCACTGCTAATGTTAGCCAGCTAGCTAACATGAGCTAACCTGACAGGATTTCTGAGAGGATTTCGTAAGTCTTACTCATAAATGTTTATAATATTCACTTCTAATGCTAGCTAGTGTCTTTGAGTCCATACACACCCACCCGTCTGCGATCTGCAGACAGAACCCTGTCAATAAAACAACCTAGGATGTTCAACAGAGATAAGTTCAGTTTGCATAGAAATAATGCTTTTCACTTTAGGCCAGATGAAACACTGAAGCATCCAGTAACTGCTTTCTTACCACCAATATTGATCAGAATCAATTGATCTCAATTCGGGTGTTTTTTTAGCTCTGATATAAGGAACAAGGATTTCTCAAACTGAAAATCATGGAGCGAGGTCACACTGTTCTTGGATTTAAAAGGAGCCGGTGAGCCAGCAATCAATGCAGGGATGAATTCAGCAGTGAGGTGCTACAGGCTCGCCTCACTCCCAGCATGCACTGCTCTGCATGTCATCTGCTCTGAGCTCACAGGTTGTAGTTTTTCATTGATGTATTATGTGTTTGGTGGTGGGAAAATGGCTCTCTGGGTAAGCCGGGATAAAAAACATTGATGCAGCATACATGACTATCAGATCAATGCACGGTCGTGTGTTATTGCGCCTTTAGGGGGCACTGTTACACTTTCATCATTCTAACTATCACTTCTTCCCTTTTTCTTACCCCAATCTATCTCAGTCTGTCTGTCTCAGTTGTCCCATTCTCTGTCACAAATGGACACACATACACACAACCCACAGACCGGGCCTGCTGCATGACCTGTTTGTGCTAAATTCTATTATTACCCATGTCTCTTTGAGCATTAAGGCCTCTACAACACTGTGTGTGTGTGTGTGTGTGTGTGTGTGTGTAATATTGCTAATGTTTTGGGCTCATGTACCCCAGTATACACACACACACAGCTCTGCAGTTCATTATCCCGATTGTGCCTTCTTTTTTTTTTTTAACACTGGAATGCTAAGCGATCAAATATTCAATATACATCATACGTTTAATGTATATAGATAAATGTTTTAATATAGTTGTTTTACCTAAGTTAAACTAAGTTTCATTATAAGTTTTGTTATTATGTTAATAGGCAGTTAAACTTTATTTTCTGTGTGCGTCACGTAACCTTTCAATGTTCTCTACAATCTTCCTTTCTGGCTCTGGCCCCGCCCCTCATGGCTTATGCCGGTGCCATCTGTTAATGTAAAATGAATAAAATGGTTGTCTTTTCCCGAAAAATCAGGAGGTGTGGTTAGGTGATATTCAAACAAATCAAGTCCTCTCATTCCTCTGAACAGCCGAGTGTGCATCATTTTTGTAATGTTATGTAATTATAGATGATTAGATTTCAATGATGGATTTCCCATCAATATTTTGGTGGCAGAAATATCCAGATGGGTGACAGAACTTAGAACAAATGTGCTTTGTCATGTGCTTTTGTGGGTGTTAACTTACACGTGAGCGCCTAGGACAAAGAGTTTATATCGGCTAATTCCTTGTCTCTATGATATATCTGGTACTTAATTAGTTTTGTTCGACATTGTATTGATTCTAATAATTATATGATGTTTCATGTTTAATGACACTTGATTGATAATTGATTAATATTTAGTACCTACTACAGAGTTGTTTGTTCTTATTTGTTATTGACACGTCAGCGTCAATGCCCGCTTCCATCGACGCATAGGAACAAACACACTACATTTCCCAGAATCCTCAGTCACTCTCCAGGTCAGCTGATCAGGTCCGTCACATGAACAGTCACTGGACTCTCAGCCAACCTATCCACGTTCGCTTCTGCCTGATTTGTAATTACCCACACCTGTTCCCCATTGTCTACCTGCATGTGCATTAGTCTGGTTTTGATCTTGTTTCTGCCTAGTTTACAGCTCTTTGGATTTGCCTAGCCTACCTCTGTTTGCACATCGGCCGACCCTTTGCCTGTTATACGATTATCGATTGTTGGCTTGCCCTTTTGTTTTGGTTGCCTGTGTTCTACATCAATAAGCTGGGCCCTGCTCTTGCATCTAATCGCTTGCAAATTGTGACAGTTCTGGATAAAATTATTCAGTTGATTAGTATTTAGTTAGTAGTTGGGTAAAGTAGCCTATTTGTATTGCAGTAGAGTGACATTAATAGTGAACATTCAGAAAACCAGGTTGTAAGAAATAGGAGAGGAACTTTTAAGCCATTGCTTGAAGTAGGGAAAAATACCATTTTGGCAGTGCATTTGCGCTACGAGGGAGTTTTGACAGGCTGTAACTTTAGTGCAATTTTGTACCAAAGTGGGTTAGCATGTTCATTGATGGTCGTGAAAACAACAATTGGGTGAGAATACAAAAAAATTGGTTTACGCCCAAACAGGGGCAAATCTAGCATTTGACCTATAGGGAGGCTTAGCCCCCTTCATATATACAGATATTGCCTGGGAGCCATGGGAAATGTGCACGTAGCGCTCAAAAAATTAAGGGTTACGGTTAAGAAATGATTAACTACTTAGATGTGCACGTGCCAAAAAAATTATTCATCCGAACTCCGAAAATCGCTACAGCTGCCTACAGTTGCCTATAATTTGTCCTTAACCTTATCCTTGCATGTTACCTTTGCGTTGAACATTGGTCTAAAAGTCCTACAAATGCATCTACAATGTAGACAAAAGACGACCTTCAACAATGACATCTTGAAAATTTCTGGGGAAGTTTAATTTTAAACTGAGGTATCCTAATCTTTAATCATTTTCAAGTGTTAAAATACTATGATGTCAAAGAACACTGCATATGGTCACTTTCTTTTTGTTAAAACATTTATTTATCATATCATAAAACTCTAGGCTGCTGCATAGCTTTGTCATTTCTGTTTAAAAAAGTACAGTAATCTAGGGTTACTGTGTGTATATTCTGCAAACTTACTCTGCTTGCCTTAATTTATGAAAGTTAGTTAGCTGCATGGAGCTGCCTCTCTTTATCCATCTCAAACACTTCTGAGTGGCAGAGTCACGTGAGTGATGTTTTCACTCATTTTGCTGTCACTGATCAGGGAATAGTTTTGCCCAGGCCTAACAAAGCGGCTTCCACAAAGTCCTAAAGCCGGTCATTTTGATCAAAGTACTGTTTGGTTAAATGATTTTTAGGGAGGCTGAAATCCCAAATAATCAGGGTCAAAAATCGCTGATGGGCCCAAACCCAATTTATAGCACTAAACTTGGACCCGCTGTATCAGGGCTGTCCAAATTCAAGCTACATAAATTGTGACCTGAGTATTATAAGGTTCTATCTGGGTGAAGAGTCATTCTGAGATATGGGGTTTCAAAGCTTTGACATTCTAGCTAGCAAAACTCTAAAGTACTGTAATGTACATTTACAGCTTAACAAAGCCAACACTTTAAGATTACTTCAAATTTATGTTATCAAAATTCTGAGACAATTATAAAGTGGATTTTTGAACACTGGACAAACACAGAGCCTTATTAATCTGTAAGCTCAAATACTGTTTGGTTTTATAAGGTTCTATCTGGCTGTCTCTCATTAAATCAAGCCCTCAATTTTAATAACTCAGCGGAGAAAGACATTTTTAAGCTGAAGACTTTCTAACGTGCCACAACGTTTACACATCGTAAGACCAGCAAATACGGCAGACCAAGACCAACTCTGTTTTGTACACTTGCACTGCAAAACATCTGCAGCTGAAATTTTCTTTCTCTTCTGACTCGTCATACTGAGGTTCCACTCTGCTCTTTTCTGTCAGTGCATAAACAGAACCTGGATATTTATCGACCCCTGCTGCCTATGTTGTATATTCATCCCGGATGCCGATTGCCTAGCAGATAGAACCTTATAAAACCAATTTTATCTGTGAGTTTGGAGATATAACTTTTTATTTTTTCAAATATTACACCAAAAACTTTGCAAAATTAAAAAATAACACCACAAGAGAGTAAAGTATCCCCCAGTGATGAAGTTCATGTGGTTAACTCATTTTCCACCAAAATGCCAGATAGAACCGTATAATACTGAGGTCACAAAATGGCTTAATAATAAAGCAATGACTTCAGTCAGGGGCTAGTGACAAGAAAATGCTATGTTGTGCAATACTATGGTTCTGCAGGGCTGGGTTTAAGGCACACACTACCTTATGCTTCCTGAAAGATTTGTTATTTTTAGTGTAGAGATGTTGAGATCTCATTTCGATTCCTCAAGGCTGCCTTGATTGATGAGAAGTGAGATGGGTTCCTTGGTGCTGCACCTGCTGAAGCTACTTAAGGTAAAGTGATTTTCACAAGGACACAGTGGCAAGTGCTTGGACGAAAGTCAAGGTCAATTTCCTTTTTCCTTCAGTCTAGACAAGCTTCTTGACTAGCTAGCTGATAACTCTAACCACCGAGCTGCTGAGACAATCACCCCAAAGCAAAGCAAGAGGAATCTTTGGGAAAGTCCATAATTTTTAAAAAGCAGGCAATTGAAATATAATATCACTGACAAAAATTCATAATAAAACATGACTGAGCTCTTGTGCAGTGTTAATCCACAACAGAATCCATTTGGAAAGTAGCCCTCCAAACCCCAGTTATGAAAACATGTTGTCTAGCTGAAGATGAGAATCACAGGGGGCCACTTTCCCAGCCAAATGTTTCAGAGCCTGAAAATATCTCTCTCCATCTTGTCTTTCTCACTCTCACAACGCTCCTTCAAATGGCCTCGTAGCCCTCAGTAGATCAGCCAGTTCTGCATGTTTAATAAGCACTGGATTCACAGAGGGTCTGGAGCTGCAGAGGTCACTTCAAACTGCATGCCTCTGTTCTAAAGGTTATTTACATGGAAGTGAGTGGATGTGTTTTCCAAAGGCATGGCTCCCTGATCACGCTCCCAAGGGCAGGTTTTTTAAAAGTGATTTCATAGGAGCTTCTGCTTCTGAATTGAAACAGGACTGGTTTCAACCAAATCATAAGCCAGAATCTGTGCAGACTATTTTTGAAAGTTCAAGCCCTAAACTCCACACCTGGACTTCACTGTGCATTTTTTATGTGTTATTGTGAAAGCTCAAGAAAGAGCATTTCCTCAGAAAGAACTGAGTTTTTTTTATAACTGGGTTTTGAAAGGCCATTTTCTTAATTTTCTTGAAGGACTGTACAATGACCCGATGAGTTGAATAAGGTGTGGAAAACGCAACACTATCAACTCGCCAGGGATTGGGAACTATTTTTGTTAAGTATGTTCCTACCATACCTGTTCATGTGAAGTTAGTTAACTCTTTGAGGTCCTTACACTTTCAGATATGTTTTAGTCTTTTGCTATACATTCCCTTTTTTTCCCTTTTTTAACACATAAAAATACGGTGGCCGAAAGATGCATAACACTACAAAATTACCAGAGCACAAAACCAAATGTTTGGCGAAAGTTTAGAATCAGCACTTTCTTAGCTCCTTTCTATGAGATACCAACAATAAATAATTAAAATAATTAATATAGAATTCACAGCATGCACCTTGTTATTGTGCCTGCAACTTCAAAGGGTTAATTATTAATTCATGTGCTATCATATCTCCACTTTTTTGGTCATCAGTGGGTTGTTATTGTACATACAGTATCGACCATACAGCACCATGCAACCTGTTCTCATAAACATTTTTGTATAAATTCAGACAAGTGAGTGTGATGTGGTTGGATTTTGTTCAATTTCATACGATTGTTGTACTGTAAGTTGTAGGAAACGGTACGCATGCTAACCCCACCCCTGAACCTTAACCTATTATTTCATACGACTTTAGTCATGCAAAATGACCCAAGTTGGTTTGTTAATACACCACATGGTGTCTAATACTTATAGTCGCATTTATTTACTAATTTTTTATTTATGTTCTGTACTTAAAGCACAGTGGATCTTTATGTGTCCATAAATGACAGCTTCTGCATATATCACCAGCTGGATAGCTTAAATTTCATGTCAGTATCTTATTATTTGCATTGAGTGCATTAAATCTGAGTGGGAGCACTGTTTTATATCATCCTGCTTTGCCAAATTCATGTAGGGGCCACAACAGACATCGTATAACAGCCATTTCAGCCCATCATCTAATGATTGAACCATTTATGAGTTGAAGCATTTTATCATATTTCCCTGCTGTGAATACAGATGGCAGAAGATCTAACTAGACTAACTCACTTGTCTTATATCGTCCTACTATGAACCTAGTGAACTAAAACCCTTCACTGCATTAATAACATTAACGGAGTGTTTTACCATCACTGAAAAGATTCAGCTAAATCTCACAAAGGGGTTCTTAAGTCCCAAACACACAACTGTTTGAGAAAGAGAAAAAAAAAAGTCATTAAAACAGGACACATCACTATTGAGATGAAAGTTCACACACAGTGTGTGGACTCACTGGGGAACATGAACGTGTTAAAAGCCCCTTTGTGTGACATTTAGTTGAATCCTTTGCACATTCAGTGATGGTAAAACACTCTGTTAATGTTATGGAGCCCCGTGGCTTAAAAGTGTCTCAAACAGTTGACTGGCACAGTTATTTATCTCAGAAATGCTGCTATACCGAGATAATTTGTTGATGGTGAAAGCTGTAATGGAGGTGACAGACTTGCCGCTCCAGGGATGAAACGAGGAAAAAACAGTAAAAACACTGAGAAAAGATGAAGCTCAATCATATTCAAGAACATGGTCGTGAGATTAACTTTCTTTTATACAAATGTGTTGTCAGTAAATTATAGAGAGTGATATATCAAGAGTTTGCAAATAATAATGAGGCACTGGAGGGGTTTGTGTGTAGAAAATATGTGAAATTTACCTTAAGTGGAGAAATTAAGCAAGGGGAAAATCCAGCTCTCAAAATCTGCCTGGAGCAAAATGTTCACCACGACTATTGAAAGGATAGAAATAAATGTAATCACTGTTATATTCATCAGAGAAAACCTGTAAAGGTGTCTGTTGTAGAGCTGTCACCATAAGACAGAATTCCCTCACACAGAATAGAAGTAATGAAGAGCCCCAAAGAAAGAACAGAAGAGGGGGATTGAATTAAATTAAATAAACTCTATTTATTCCCAAGGGGAAATTCTTGCTAGGTGTAAGCACCATCATTATTAACACAGTAGAAAAGAAATTGCAGGCCAAAAGAATGCTGAATACAAAATGGAGATGTGTGTATTAAAGATGCACAAATATTTCAGCCAAAGGAAATGTTCCGCCCAGGTTTGATACTCCGTCTGAGAGCACAACATGCAGCCCATGTGTAATAGTTTAATATTTTATGTTATTTGTTTTATTTATTGTCAGCTCGGTATTATGTCCGAATTAAACAGACAGACTTTTTAATAATAAAGTGTTTTCAATCATTAATTAATACATGCTAAATAAATTGTCAAAAGCATAAAATCTAAATATCTATTACAATTTATGCAAAGTACAAAAAGCTAATTAATCATTATAGTTTTTTTGTTTTCTTTTTTTTTGTTTTCGGTTTTTGGTCTAGAGTTCCCTAAATTTCAGTTTCCATTTCGGAAAGAATCTTTATTTCTGTGTATCATTATAAAGAATAATACATGATTATAGTTTATGAAAAACGAAAAAAAAAATGCATTAATCGACATAATGATTAATGGATTATTACTGACAGTTTAGCATGCTTCAGTAAAAATACTACAGGAATAAAATAAAATTGAATTTCACCCCCTTCACCCCTTGTGTCTTTGTAAAGAATGGATCGAGGTGTGAAGGAACCATTTCTATTATAGCACATAAGGTGAGTTAGTAAATACACAGTACTATATTTACTATTTAGAACACTGTCACCTTTTTGGTGATCAGCAGATTATTATTGCATATCTCTACCATATGGTACATGTGAGATGGGTTAATTAATTAATTAATTAATTATGGCTACTTTATACTGTTGCATTTTTATTTTTTTTAAATTTTGATACAGAAATACAATGGGTAGGTTTCACAAATTTGTCCATGGTCTGACAGTGTGGTTCCTGTTGTAATCTAACAATTGCTCGTATTGATACCTTTTACACATGATGAGATGGGTCCAAAAATCAGTTTTAACATGGAACAGTCATAATTAGTGACTGAAACAATTTTTGAATTTCTGAAGCAATTTCCAAGCAACTAGTCCTCTCTACTGCGTTTCAATAAGGTCAAACCCCGATGTTCTGCCCCTAAGTTTCATTTGATCAGACTGGTATTTATCTAAAATTAGTAATAGTATACTGTGATCATGTAATGTACTGTAATATACTTATACAGCTGACGGTATGCTTCACCAGTATAGATGAGGTCACAAAAAAAGTAACTTTTTATTCACAAGTTGCATGAAATCTGCTAAATGAATAGATGCAAATGTAAATTAAAAAAATTTAATCTCCTGTTTCCTTTCACATCTCCCTCATTTCAGAGTTTCAGTCCTGATGTTAATAACCAGTAATTAAAACTATCCACCATTCTGGTATCATAAGCTGCAGGGGGTTTATAGAGGATACAGACTGGTGAAAGCTGTCAGATGGAAAATGAGACCAGTGGAAGGAAATGGAAGGTGTATTAAAAATGATCCTGTTTTGGTGACACTCCACAGGTGGATAATTAAGAAACACAATGACTATTCATTGAGCACCGTGTGGGGTTTGATATGCAGATATGTTGGTGTCATATATTATAACGCAGCATGGAATCTTCTGCTATAGACATGGACAACAGGATGTGATGTTACACTCCAGTAGGCAGGAGGTTTAGCAATCTATGTAGCTGACAATGTAAAAAAATAAATAAATCAATAACATAAGAATGTTAGTGACATTTAATCATTTTCAGTTTCCTGTGACATGCCAATTTTTCAAATGCTAACAGAATGTATATTAGCATTCTCACTTAAAAAGAAACAAAATTTCAGCCTGCTGACTGACTACATTTGAGGTGTGTATATATAGAATTTGTGTAAAATAAATGATTTAATCATTCCTTTAACCTATGTTCAGATTGCTACTAGCTTGCATGGGCTCTCGAAGTTCATTAAGTCACTGACCTCAGCTGCCTTTATGCTCTGACGCACACATGCTTCAGTAGAGATGCAAACCCAAAGATAACCACATCACTCAGCTTCGTTCCTTCTTTCCTTAATCTGAGCCCCAGTGGTCATCAGCCATGAGGGAACCCCAGGAGAGCAGAAGGTTTTCCCCATCATCTGTCTGCGTGAGCATGGGGGGGCCTCAGAGTTTAATCAGGGGGAACAGAGCTGATCTGAGCTCTTGGCTAAAGTTCACTGGGCTGAAAGTGACCTTTTTGATTTCTCCAGCAGGTGGACAGGTAGGTAACACCTGCTCCTAATGAGCTCATTAGCCAAATTTCAGCTCTTGGCAGGCGAGTCGAGCAGCTGGGAGTGAAGACTGGAGGAGATGGAGACTGATGTGTCAGGAACTTTACCAAACAGACCAGTCTGTTTATTGAGTCATAGGCTGGACGGTGGTGCTTCCGGACTTCTGTGTGTGTCTGATTCTGACTTAACTGTGATTGAACAACCATGTTATGTTTATTAATTAGCGATATACACTCACCAAACACTTTATTAGGTGCTAATATACTAATATTCTATTCTATTCTATTCTACTGGGTAGGGCCTCCCTTTGTAGCCCATCCATTTCAAAGTTCGACGTGTGTGCATTCTGAGATGCTTTTCTGCTCACCACAATTGTACAGAGTGGTTATCTGAGTTACCGTAGCCTTTCTGTCAG
>JAOUQW010028540.1:0-11005 GCA_028565825.1 Olivaichthys viedmensis
AAAATCCACAGTCACTGAAATTCTCTACAAAACCACGTGGGAATGAAGTCTGAATGATAAACACTTCATACTGCACTCAGCACAGAAAAGAGGAGAAGAAGAAGAAGGAAAAGAAGAAGAAGAAGAAGAAGGAAAAGAAGAAGAAGATGAAGGAGAAGAAGAAGATGAAGAAGAAAAAGAAGAAGAATGAGGAGAATAAGATGAAGGAGAAGAAGATGTCAGGGTTTAGTCAAGGCGGATGCAGGTGCAGGCCGGGGGCTAGAAGGCAAGCTTCAGATAATACAAGAGGGTTCGGCAAGGGCGTCGTCGGGGGGCAGGCAGAAGGTCGAGCGATGTGCAAACGGGGTCCAGGGGGCATAAGCAAGGTCAGATGTCCGGGATTCAGAAAAGGGTCGAAGATCGGGTAGGCAGTCCGGGAAACGCTTGATATAATGATTTTCATCAGGGTATACTGAGCAATGAAGCTCTCTTCGGCGAGGCTTATAAAAGTGCACTGTAATCGCCTCCAGGTGTGTGTGTTTGAGTGTGATTGGAAGTGAGTGGCGCTCGTTAGAAGTGCGGTGAACTTGAACGCGGAAGTGTCTCGTTCGTGTCGCGCGGGGAATTCTGGGAATTGTGGTCCAGCCCTGCCGGTGTGTGTGTGACAGAGCCCCACCTCAAAGAGCTACCTCCGGGAGCAATGCGTGGCCTTTCGCAAGGGCGCGCCGGGACCCCCCTCCGGCCACCCCCGTGGGGACGGCTTTGAGGGCTGGGCGCGTAGGGTGCTGCGCGTGGAAGGCCCTCATCAGTATCGGATCCAAGATGTCGCAGGCCGGAACCCAACTTCGGTCCTTGGGCTTGTATCCCTCCCAATCCACTAGGTATTCCAATTGACCCCATCGTCGGTGGGAATCCAAGAGCTCCCGGACGGAGTAAACTTACCCGTCCTCCACGTCCAGAGCCGGGGGCGGTGCCCCAGGCACCACGTTTTCGGCCAGTGGGCCCGTGACCAGGGGTTTGAGGAGGGACAAGTCCGAAATTGCGGGGGAAGTTCCAGGCGGTAGGCCACTTTGTTTACCCTCCGGAGCACCTTGAAGGGCCCGATGTATCGGTCTTGCAGTTTCCTGCACCCTTGGCAGGGACGGAAGTTCCTGGTGGACAGCCACACGCGATCCCCGGGGTGATAGCTGGGTGTGTCCTCGCGGTGCCTGTCCGCAAACGCGTGGGTCCTCCGCACAGCGGAAGAAATGTGCCGGTGGGCCGTGGCCCATACTTCCTCTGCTCACTGGAACCAGGTCTCCACTGCGGGCGCGCCTGAGTCCTCGACGTTCCATGGGAGGAGGGGTGGTTGATACCCCAACACGCATTGGAAGGGTGTGAGGCGCGTGGCGGAGTGGCGCAAGGAGTTTTGGGCATATTCGGCCCAGGGGAGAAACCTGGCCCAATCGGTGTGGTTGCGGGCACAGAATGGCTTCAGGAATCGGCCCACTTCCTGGTTTGCCTGCTCTACTTGCCCGTTGGCTTGGGGGTGGTACCCCGAGGTTAGACTGACGGTGGCCCCCAGCTTCTCCATAAAGCCCCACCATACTTGCGATGTGAACTGGGGCCAATGATCGGAGACAATGTCCTCCGGGATGCCGAAGTACTTGAAGACGTGTTGAAACAGGCTTTCCGCGGTGGCGAAGGCACCAGGTAGAGCAGGGAGTGGGACGAGGCGGAGGGATTTTGAGAACCTGTCTATGACGACTAGGATCACCGTGTTACCCTCCGACGGGGGCAGGTCTGTCAAAAAGTCCACCGCCAGATGGGGCGTTGTGGCACAGGCAGAGGCACCAGTTTCCCCGTGGGCTTCGCCCGGGGTCCCCTGGATCGTGTGCACATGGCACAGGAGCGTACGAACCGTTGCATGTCCGTCGACATGGACTCCCACCAGTATTTTGGCGTAAGCAACTGGAGGGTGCGCAGGACCCCCGGGTGACCAGTTGCCACTGTAGAGTGCGCCCATGTGATGAGAGGGGTTGTGAAAGCCGTCTTTAGCTCGTTGAACGCCTCCCCTGCGCTTTGCGTCCAGGAGGTGATGGGCGCAGCCACTGCGCTGAAGCTCCTAATAAACCTCCTGTAGAAGATGGCGAAGCCCATAAATCTTTGGATGTCTTTGATGGAGTGAAAGTGGGGCCAGGAGGTGACTGCGCTCACCTTGTCGACGTCCATTTTTACCCCTTTTTTGCTGATGACGTAGCCCAGGAAGGTAACCTCGGGGACATGGAATTCACATTTTTCGGCTTTGACATATAGTTTGTTGGCCAGGAGGGTGCGGAGCACTGTTTGGACGTGGAGGATATGCGCCCGGAGGGTTTGTGAATATATTAGGATATCGTCAATGTAGGCGATGACAAATTTTCCTAGATATGCTCAGAGAACGTCATTCACTAGTGCCTGGAAGACTGATGGCACGTTCGCAAGTCCATACGCCATCACCAAATATTCATAGTGCCCTGTGGTGGTGCTAAAGGCCGTCTTCCACTCGTCCCCTTGTCTGATGCGAACTAGGTTGTATGCGCTGCGGAGGTCCAGTTTTGTGAAGACCCATGCCTGGCGAAGCTGCTCGAGGGCTGAAGGGACTAGGGGCAGAGGATATCGGTATTTGATGGTGCCTGGCTCTGGGAAGAAGGAAAAGCAGAAGAAGAAGAAGATGAAGGAGAAGAAGAAGATGGAGGAGAAGAAGAGGAAGAAGGAGAAGAAGATGAAGGAAAAGAAGGAGATGAAGAAGAAGGAGAAGAAGAAGATGACGAAGAAGATGAAGAAAATGAAGATGAAGAAGGAGAAGAAGATGAAGAAGGAGAACAAGAAGATTAAGAAGAAGAAGAAAAGGAAGAAAAAGAAGGAGAAGAAGAAGGAAAAGAAGAAGATGAAGAAGGAAAAGAAGAAGGAGAAGAACATCGCACCTCGCTAACACTGTAATATGTAAAAATATCACAAAACGCACACAGTTAAACATGAATACACAGGAGGTGGAAACACAATGAGGACACAAAAGGTTAAAGGAGAGCATCTGTAGAGGATTTCAGGTGTGTGTGTGTGTGTGTGTGTGTGTGAGTGTGAGTGTGAGTGTGAGTGTGTGTGTGTGTGTGTGTGAGTGTGAGTGTGAGTGTGAGTGTGAGTGTGTGTGTGTGTGTGTGTGTGTTAGGGTTTGGTGCAGGTGTTTGTGTGTGTGCAGTGTATGTGTGTGTTAGGGTTTAGTTTGATGAAACAGGCAGAGAGCCAAAAACACACACACACACACATAAACTCTCAAGCCAAGTGCTGGAGACAGGAAGCGAGTGAGACAGAGACAATGATACTTACCATCAGCTAACAACAGAGCTGTAACAAAAAGTGAGACAGAGAGAGTGAGAAATAAAGAGTGAAAGTTAGACAGACAGAGTGAGACAGTGTGTGAGAGTAAGACAGACAGAGTGAGAAAGAAACAGACAGAGGAAGAGAGATAGACAGAGTGAGAGAGAAGCAGAGAGAGAGATAGACAGAGTGAGAGAGAGACAGACAGAGTGAGAGACAGTGTGAGAGAGAGAGACAGACAGGGATGGAAAGATGAAAAAGAAAAATGTCAGTGGAGAATATGAAATATGAAGATGATGTGGTGATGTCACACCATGTGACGTATTCTTACTTTATTTATTTACATTTATGTGATTTAGTGTATTAATGATCTAATCATAGCCCTTAATCCCTAAACCGTAACACCTAAACCGTAACCCCTAACCCCTAACTCGAACAAAGACTCAAACTAAACCCATACACCCTAACTATAAACCCCAACTATAAACATAATCCCTAAACCCTACCCTTGTCTCCCTTTTTTTCTGTCTCTATCCCTCTCTCTCTCTCTCGCTCTTTCTCTGTCTTTTTCCTCTATTTTTCAGTCTCTCTTTCTTTCAGTTTTAATTTAAACCCATTACACCGTGGTGCTAGCAGACAGACATCACCATGGCAACAGTTACCGGACAACCGCCTCCACCTCGTCTCCTACACGCTGAGCGTAGGTGTGTGTGTGTGTGTGTGTGTTTAAGTAAGCTTCCAGACTGTTGCATCACTTCCTGTTCACTCTGATGAAGAAAGCGATGTCGAGCGACTTGTTTAACAAAGAAATAAACAGAAAAATGAGGAATCATCAGTGCAAAGGCACCACCAAGGAGCAGATGTTAATAAAGTCACATTTTTCCCATTTAAAACAGAGACTTTCTAAATACTTCTGTACAAAACGGATTCGGGGGCGGGGCGACGTACAACCTTGGTTTGTGATGTCACTAAATGAGGTCTACAGCTTTGGAGCAATCACGTCTGAGAATAGAGGATGACGATGTGATACCCAGAATCTTTTAGTTGCAAAACTTGCATGCTAAGCTAGCGGTATAGCTAACTTAGCTAATGTTAGTGATGGACAGATGGTGGTTGTCATGGTAACGTTTATATTCTGACAGGTTTTAAATAAATGAGTGAGAAAATGAGGATGTAAATCGAGACTGATACTGAAATTCCCCTCGTGTCCACTTGAGACTAATGTCAGCTAGTTTACTATTAGTTAGCTAAGTTAGCTAATGTTAGTGATATTAGACTATTATGGGATGTCAGGAGGACATGAGGGCGTGTCTAATTTACATATTCATGTAGATTCATAGATCCTGGAATTTTTAATAAGGGGTTAAATGTGTAGAGGAGTCGTTTCTAAATGTAAGTGAATCACTCGAGGAGTCGTTTCCAAATGTAAGTGAATCACTCAAGGAGTCGTTTCCAAATGTAAGTGAATCACTCGAGGAGTCATTTCCAAATGTAAGTGAATCACTCAAGGAGTCATTTCCAAATGTAACTGAATCACTCAAGGAGTCGTTTCCAAATGTAACTGAATCACTCAAGGAGTTGTTTCCAAATGTAAGTGAATCACTCAAGGAGTTGTTTCCAAATGTAACTGAATCACTCAAGGAGTTGTTTCCAAGTTGTTCCTCTTAAAGTTTTTAGTCGTTTCATGGACATTAAAAACATATTAAACCATTTATTATTATACCTTAATTATTTTTTAATGGATTAAAATGACACATTCAGAAAAGTACAGGTTCAGAGGGACTTTAATATTCATTAGTTGCCTGGCATAAGAGATTTGAGAGTTTATATAGCAGTTTAACAACACTAGCTGACTTAACTCGGTTAAATTAGCTCGCTAATAGCATGCTCAAAGCATGTGTGTATATACATTGTGTATGTGTGTGTATGTACAGTGTTTGTAGTGTGTACGTACAGTGTGCATGTGTACAATGTGTGTGTACAGTGTGTGTGTATACAGTGTGAGTACAGTGTGTGTGTACAGTGTGTACAGTGAGTGTGTGTGTGTACAGTGTATGTGTACAGTGAGTGTGTGTGTACGTGTGTGTGTACAGTGTGCGTGTGTACAATGTGTGTGTACAGTGTGTGTGTACAGCGTGTGTGTACAGTGTGTGTACAGTGTGTGTGTACAGTGTGTCTACAGTGAGTGTGTGTCAAGTGTGTGTGCACAATGTGTGTGTACATTATGTACGTGCGTGTGTACAGTGAGTGTGTGTGTACAGTGTGTACAGTGAGTGTGTGTACAGTGTGTACAGTGAGTGTACGTGTACATTGTGTACAGTGAGTGTGTGTGTACAGTGTGTGTACAGTGAGTGTGTGTACAGTGTGTACAGTGAGTGTGTGTGTACAGTGCGTTTGTACAGTGCGTGTCTACAGTGTGTGTGTGTGTACAGTGTGTGTACAGTGCGTGTGTACAGTGAGTGTGTGTGTACAGTGTGTGTACAGTGTTTACAGTGCGTGTTTACAGTGAGTGTATGTATACAGTGTGTACAGTGCGTGTGTACAGTGAGTGTGTGTGTACAGTGAGTGTGTGCACAGTGTGTGTACAGTGTGTACAGTGAGTGTGTGTGTACAGTGTATGTGTACAGTGAGTGTGTGTGTACAGTGTGCACAGTGTGTGTGTGTACAGTGTGTACAGTGAGTGTGTGTGCACAGTGTGTGTATACAGTGTTTGTGTAGTGTGTACAGTGCGTGTGTACAGTGAGTGTGTGTACAGTGTGTGTACAGTGTTTACAATGGGTGTGTACAGTGAGTGTGTGTGTACAGTGTGTGTGTGTGTATACAGTGTGTACAGTGTGTGTGTACAGTGTGTGTACAGTGTGTGTGTGTACAGTGTGTGTACCTTTCTGTAAGCTCATGTCCACCATGCGAGGCTCTACCAGCTCCAGGAAGAAGTTTTTATTCTTCTCATACTCCTCGTCATCAATAATCCTCACCTGTAGAGTTTTACTGAGAGAGAGACAAACAAAGAGACAGAGAGAGAGAAATACAGACAGGAAGAAAGACATACAGACAGACAGAGAGAGAAACAGACAGGAAGAGAGACAGACAGACAGACAGAGAGAGAAGCAGACAGGAAGAGAGACAGACAGACAGAGTTAGTGAAAGTGTTGCAGGTGCAGAAGAGGTCAAAGTTCAAAGGTAACCGTCCGTGCATCTGAAATCTGATCAGCCACATATATTACAATCTCTGACATTGATACATACACTTAGTGTCACACACACACACACACACACACAGTGGCGGGCTGCGGTTCTATAGCGAGGTGTTACTCCGAGCTGTTAGTCTCTCTCACTTCGTCTGATTCAGGACGTCCACCGTGGAGGATTTACTCTGACACATGCCTCAGGTCTCAGAGAGACGCTAAAACTTTCTGACTTTTTCATTCCAAACACGTAAATATTCAGCGACTCAGCAATCGATTGGACTTCACAGAACATGTCATTTTATTAGTGAGACGGACAACAGGACAGACTGACGGAGGGACAGACAAACAGAAGGACAGACAAGATGGACAAATGGACAGCAGGACAGACAGACAGATGAACAGACGGACAGACAGACAGCAGGACAGAGGGACCGACAGACAGCAGGACAGAGAGACGGACAGCAGGACAGGACAGACAGAGGAACAGCGGGACCGACAGAGGGACAGCGGGACAGACAGACGGACAGACATACAGACAGCAGGACAGACAGATGGACAGCGGAACAGACAGACAGCATGACAGATGAACAGACAGAGGGACAGACGAACAGCAGGACAGAAGGACAGATGGTGGGACAGATGGACAGAAGGACAGCTGGCGGAACAGACAGGCAGCGGAACAGACGGACAGCAGGACAGACGAACAGCAGGACAGATAGACAGGGTAGACGGACAGCAAAACAGACAGACGGGACAGATGGACAGTGGGACAAACCGACGGATAGCAGGACAGACAGACGGACAGCAGGACAGACAGACGGACAGCAGGACAGATGAACAGCAATACAGACAGACGGATAGCAGGACAGACAGACAGATGGATAGACAGACAGCAGGACAGACAGAGGGACAGCAGGACAGATAGACGGGATAGACGGACAGCAAAACAGACAGACGAGACAGATGGACAGACAGACGGACAGCAGGACAGACAGACGGACAGCAGGACAGATGAACAGCAGTACAGACAGACAGATAGCAGGACAGACAGACGAACAGCAGGACAGACAGACGGACAGCAGGACAGATGAACAGCAGTACAGATAGACGGATAGCAGGACAGACAGACAGACAGATAGACAGACAGCAGGACAGACAGAGGGACAGCAGGACAGAGGGACAGTCAGATGGACAGCAGGACAGACGAACAGCAGGACAGACAGATGGACAGCAGGATAGAGAGACGGACAGCAGGACAGCAAGACAGACAGAAGGACAGCAGGACAGACAGAAGGACAGCAGGACAGAAAGACAGCGGGACAGACAGCTGGGCAGACGGACAGCAGGACAGACAGACGGACAGCAGGACAGATAGACGGGATAGACGGACAGCAAAACAGACAGACGGGACAGATGGACAGCAGGACAGACAGACAGAGAGCAGGACAGATAGACGAGATAGACGAACAGCAAAACAGACAGACGGAACAGATGGACAGTGGAACAGACAGACGGACAGACAGACGGAGAGCAGGACAGATGAACAGCAGTACAGACAGACGGATAGCAGGACAGACAGACGGACAGCAGGACAGACAGCAGGACAGACGAACAGCAGTACAGACAGATGGATAGCAGGACAGACAGATGGATAGCAGGACAGACAGACAGATGGATAGACAGACAGCAGGATAGACAGAAGGACAGCACGACAGACAGATGGACAGCAGGATAGACAGAAGAACAGCAGGACAGACAGACAGAAGGACAGCAAGACAGACAGACGGACAGCAGGACAGACAGAAGAACAGCAGGACAGACAGACCAAAGGACAGCAGGACAGACAGACGGAGGGCGGAACAGACAGACAGAAAGACAGACGGACAGCAGGACAGACAGACGGACAGCTGAACAAACGCACAGCAGGACAGACGGACAGACAGCGGGACAGACGGACAGCGGGACAGACGAACTGCGGGACAGACAGACAGCGGGACAGATGGACAGAAAGACAGCGGGACAGATGGACAGCGGGACAGACGGACAGAAGGGACGCGATGAAGGACATTGTTTATTCATCAAACTGAAACGAGTCCAGAAATGGTGGGACATCAGGACGTCTCTGTCTCCCCTCTGTTCCCATAGCCTTTCTGTCCACACACACACACATACACACACACACACACATACACACGCACACACACACACACATACGTACACACACACACACACAGACACACAGACAGAGACAGACACAGACACACACACGCGTGCACACACACACACGCACACACAAGAGGGAGAAAAAGGAACGATAAGAGGTCTCTCTTGTTTCTACCCTGATTATATAACATTCCCACACACTAAAAATAAAGCCTGCAGTCCACTTTACACGTGTGTGTGTGTGTGTGTGTACACGTGTGTGCGTGTGTACATGTGTGTGTGTGTATGTGTACACGTGTGTGTGTGTATGTGTACACGTGTGTGTGTGTGTGTGTATGAGTACACGTGTGTGTGTGTGTGCACCAATGTGTAAATACACAACCAGAGGCGCAAATGAACATGCTAATTAGCCTAACCGCATGTAACATATGCGCACACACACACACACACACACACCACATATGCAAGCACACGCCTGTCCTCTGTTGTTGCCATGGAGATCCAGCCTCCTTCAGCTGGAGAGCAGCAGAGCAACGACTTCCTGGAGGGACAAATCCACACACACACACACACACACACACATATATACACACACACACACATACACACACACACACCTACACACACACATACACACTGTTGTGTGTATTGTTCTGATGTCCTGTCTGGTTAGCGTGCATTGCCCTGTGTATTTATTGTTCTGTGTATTTACTTCCCCTGTGTATTTACTGCCCCTGCATATTTATTGTTCTGTGTATTTATTGTATAGTGTATATTTGCACTCGTCTCTGTGTATGGAGTACAATATGGGACTTAATAAATGCGGAAATAAATAAATGTGGGACAGAAATGTAGAAATAAATAAATAAATGTCTTATTTATTAATGTATTTATTTATTTCCACATTCATTTATTTACGTATTTATTTATTTTCACATATATTTATATATTTATGCATTTCTTCCACCAGTATGCTAATGAGCTATTAGTCAGGAGTGTAGACCAGACTCAACTACAGCATGACCATCGAATGTGTTTGAACCAGGTGTTGCCAGGTGCGCAGTTTTCCCTCAGATTTGAATAACTTTTAAACTGCTGCTGGCTGTTTGTTTGTTTTTTATCCGTGTGCGTTGTACATACATTATATTAACTATCTAGATTAATATACAGTAAAATGACTTATACGCACAGGTTGAATTGTGAAAAAAAAAAACACTTGTTGAATTCAAACAATGGCAGGAAGGGGAAGCGCTTTTTGAGGCAGTAGCTAACTAATGTAAGAGTTTAATTAATGTGAAAGCGTAATTAAATATTTATATTTACAGGGCTCCGTATGAAATGAAAGATATTCGACTACATTTAGGATTAACCAGGGTTGCCAGATCGTGCCTCGCAAGTTGGAATATATTCCTCATCCCATTGTATGGTAAATAGCCTAACCTTATGCTGGTTGATCTTATTTAGTTTAGATTTAATTTGGCCACAGTTTAAAGTGGTTTGTAGTCAATTGGGAATTTTTTTGACTGTCATTGAACTGGACACTGGTGACCCAATCTAGCAACCCTGGTCCACTGCATGTGTGTGCTTTCTTTACACCAATCCTAACTATGGTTTGATATGCAGAAACCCTGAATAGTCCACGGAAACATTATGTGTCAATCTCAAATATAGATGGAATTAAAATTATAGTGATATTGAATAACGACATTAATCAAAACAGGATGGACAAGTTGTGGATGATTTTTGTCTTTTATTTCCACTGGGGACATTTCCTAGCATTCCCCTCACCTTGAGCCCTGTTTATATCAAAATGCGATATCAAACTGAGCCGAAGATCATGAAACTTCTCAGCAGTGGCCAAGCGAGCTTGCACCTCTCATACGCTCACCTCTTTCTTAACATTGGCTATGTACGTTACTTTATGAATGTATTATGAATGTATTATGTTGTGTGTTTCTCATATATTATCTATTTATGAATATCTGTAATAGTACAACATCATTTCAGGACGACAGTATATGTTTTTAATCCTCCCGCTTTAAAAATGTATGGCACTGTGTCAGCTCGCTGGCAAAGGGGATGCAGGCGCAGGCTGCTGGGGGTAGAACCAGGGGGTTAGGCAATCTCGGAATCAAAGGACAGGCTTTGGGTCGGGCGAGGTTCGAACCAGGTTTCAGAGGCTTAAGCAGGTGCGGTAGTCGTGAATCGGATTCCAGAGTCATGCACGAGTCAGAGTAACGCTTTGTAGAGTGCTGAAGTGCTGATCCAAGATGGCGGCGCGGTAGCACGCAGCGGCCACTACGGGTCCAGAATATATGGTGCTTTTGTTACTTGTATCT
>JAOUQW010028541.1:5779-24423 GCA_028565825.1 Olivaichthys viedmensis
GTGACAGCAAGGGCCAAAACACACATTCTTCAAGTTTTGCAAGAAAGACATCAACAACGTCTTGACGTTTATGAATCATGCCAAATACCCTACAAAGGCTTCATAACACTTTTAAGCATTGAAATAAAATAAAGCAAATTACAAATTACTGACTGGTTCCCTCTGGTTAGAAATTTAGCTACGGCCTTGTCTTTAAACTATCCCATTTTGTGCATTTAGCAAATATTATAACCGTATAAATGAATGACAAAATTAACAGCAGAAACCTAACCCATAAATTACTAGCTATATAAGTTGTTCATGTGAGTTCTTGTATCATTGTGTAATCTAGTCATCAAACAACCCATTCAACCAGCAACACAGCTCTGCTAACTAGGCGTACAAAACATTTTATGTCACTCGAAATTGAACAGCCCATGTAACTTTTGATATTTAGAGCAGATTGCTGTGCATAATACCAAGGCCTTGGATAGAACCTATATTTTTGACCAACGCATTGTGATTAAGTAGGCCTATTCCCCATGTCAATGGATTCCATGGGCCTACACCAGTTCCAAGCCCGCGACAACTTGACTAGTTGTCCTCTATGATGGTGGGGCTGGTAGAGAACCTTTTGAAATGACATCAAAAGTGTATTTCTTTTAGTGTATGTGAGTGATATATCTGAGACCAGGTGGTAATAATTATAGATGAAGGAAACATTATCGTGCTGCAAGTTAATAGAACTGGAACTTCATAGAACTAATCACCCTGTAAAAAATAATGAACCACTCACTATTCTGAGTCAATTATCAGAGTTTTTTGGTGCATCCATTAGATTTTGAAGGATGAAGACAACAAGCAACAGGTTTCAGTCATTACCTTAACACCCACTCGTATACACCCACAGCACATCTCTCTCATGGCAGTTCCATGGCTGAAAGATACATGTGTGTTTTAGTGGATTCATGATGTGTACACTGCAGTGTTTTTGACATTCTGGTTAATCTGTGTACAGCAGAACAGCAAAATTCTCTCTAATGCTGTGTTTCTCTTTTGTCTCTGTGCATCCTTTCTGCCGTTACGGGGAGTAGCAGGTATGCAGGGCTTCTATCAGGTGTCTTTATGTGGGAATGATTCTGCACCCACACCGCCCCCTGGCCATAAGAGACATTACTACATTGCTGCGGAGGAAGAGCTTTGGGATTATGCCCCATCAGAGAAAAACGCATTCACCACAAAACCACTAAATGAAGAACAGAGGTGAATATACACACAAGCAGATATTCTGTGGTCACACATCCTAGTAGAAAAGCTCACTGAGCCTATAAGTACGGTAACGGATGAATAATATAAACACACTGTACAAAGAAAACAGTATTCTTTTGAACAAATACGTCTGTATGTTGTGTGTTTCCTTCTTTGTAGTGACTCTGAAGAATTCTTCAGTACAGAGGGTGGCAAGCTGGGCGGAAAGTACTGGAAGGTCAGATACATTGCGTACCACGATGACACGTTTACCACCAAGATTGAGCGACATGGCTCAGATGCACACCTCGGCATTCTGGGTAAATGTAAACAATATTTTACGTATATACATATATCTTTATTGACCTTATTATAAATAATGACCCTATACACAGTGTATATATATATATACTAACCCATAAAAAAGCACTCATTTCTAGACCTGGGAAAATATAGAAAATTCACAAAACGTTTTGGAAAAAAATATGGATAGGCCTATTCCGTTGTCAAAGTGATATAGACTCAAGACAATAAGGTTCTATGTCTATGTCTTTAGAAATTCCTTATTTTTTGCACTAATGGAGGCTCCCTAATGCTTATCCTGTGTTTTCTCTTTTCATGATGCAGTTAATGTCCTTTAAAAATAGCAAGAAAACTGAACATAGGTTGTTTGGAAAGTAAAAGAAAATCAGTCTGAAGTCTTAAAAAGGTCAGGGTTTTTTTCATGAGGAAAACATTAAATGTATAGCCTAAATGTTTAAGCTACAGCTGACAAACCTTCTATTTTACAAGACATCACAGTAGTGAGTTTAACCATTTTATTATTTTTTATATTTATGAATGCTTAATTTTCACCTTCCTTGGTTTATACGATAGAAAAGCATAGTGTAGCACAATTGTTAATAATCTGTCTGTGGCAGTAAAAAAGTATGGGCTCAGATGTAATTCAGATGCATATTTAGATGTAGTTGAATTACATTTCAAATTACATTTTTTCACTGCTGACAGGGTGCTGTTTTCCAGATAATGAATAAATAATAAATAAATATGGAATAATGTTTTGGCTGTGCAAGACAACATATTTGTGGCAGTGTGATTTAGTGCAAAGTGATTCAGTAGTGCAATAAGAGAGTTGAAATAATTTCATCTTATATGGATGAACAACAGTTGTGTTTTCACTTTTCACTTATGATCAATATAACAAACAGCAACTATTACATTTGTGTGGTTCTCTTTCCCTGCACCTTTCCTATCATCCATAGGTCCTGTCATTAGAGGAGAACCTGGAGATGTCATTGTGGTAACATTTCGGAACAAGGCACTGTATAACTTCAGCATGCAGCCTCATGGTCTGTCATATGATAAAGCTTATGAAGGAGTTGTGTATCAGGATGGTAAGATATACACAATCTTACTTGTATTACTTCCTTGATGGAAGTTTACTGAATTATGTATTACTATAGTTATACAGTTATGCCTGCAGTAACCAAGTAACCTCAGTAACCAAGACAAAGTAGTTGTTGTTGGTTTTTTATACTTTCTCCCTCTTACACACAGCCACACAAGCTCACATCTTACTCTGCCTTTGTCCTCTTCAGGTTCTGAGAAAGCCGGGGCCAGTGTGGCTCCAGGTCAGACATTTACCTATCATTGGCGGGTGACAGAAGGCCCCTCGCCCAGTGACCCACAATGCCTATCATACATGTATTACTCTGGTACAGACCCTGTCCGTGACACCAATTCTGGCTTGGTGGGACCATTACAGGTCTGCAAGAAAGGAATTCTGGATGAGAGTGGGCGACAGGTACTCTCCCACACACAAATCAACTCAAGTCAGTTAATTTATCTGTGCAACACTAAAATAGACATTGGCACAGGTCAGCTTGGCATAAAGTCTTTTTTACTCAAGATTTTGAGTAGAATTAAGACTCAAAATAAGAACCCTTTCTCCACTGAGTGGCAGAGGCTAATGAAGTAAGGCTGTGTTCACAAAAACGTTTCTTTTTTTTCTTTTTTTTTTTATAATTCACCTCTTGCCATTGATTGATTTTAATCAGAACAATCATTTAACGGACAACGGGCACCCCAACATTGCAATGCGTGAAAATGATGCCCTCTTGTTTGTTTAAAAAGTTCACCAGAGTTGAACTTTTGCCTCTGTGATAGCTAATCAGAGACTGTTTGGGAGAAGCATCCATTTAAAAGGCGTTTCCGGTCATATGATTCCCAGTCATGTAGGGAAAAACCATCTCCACCCATAAACATGGCTACAACAAACCAGAAATGGCAAATTTCCCTTAAAAAAAAAAAAAAATTCCTTTGCAGTATTTTAAATATAGGTGAAGGTGGTTCTAGTATTGTTACCTGTATGTACATCGAACAAGATATCGATAGTAATCCCAAGGCTTCAAAATCCATCAAGATACGAGATGTACTTGGATATAAGATGTGATTAGCTTATTTCTAAAGGCTTTTGGATCAAGTAGTATTATTTCCGTTTTGTCTGGATTAAAGATGGGGTCAGTGATTTTAGGTCAGAACACTTTTTGTAATATTTTTCCTCACATTCTTGCAGCTGTCAATAAAATATCTGATCAGAGGAAAAACTTGGGTGTCTGTGGCGTCCCAGGCTCTGTAAACAGGAGAAAACACAAATTATGTTTTCAACCAAAGCCAGAGTCTGACAGTGTGTCTGTGTGTGTGCATGTGTGCGCGTGTATGTGTGTAGCATACAGAGTCGGAGGTGCAGAAAGAGTTTTTCCTACTCTTCACTGTGATGGATGAAAATGAAAGCTGGTGTCTGCAACAGAACATTGACAAGTTCGGTAGCGATGAGTCGGACCCAGATGACCCAAGATTTAGGGAGAGCAATAAAATGTACTGTAAGCATTACCACTGTGTGTATGTGCACACTGTAAGAAGTGATGATGTGTATTCCTGCACATTTACTGTTAGTATATGAATGCACAGCTTTCTTCTCTGTTCAACCCACTCGTGTGTGTGTGTGTGTGTGTGTGTGTGTGTATGTGTGTGTTCCCTCTCAGCGGTGAACGGCTTAATGTATGGGAACCTGCCTGGGCTTGACTTATGTGAGGGGGACCATGTTGTGTGGCACACGCTGGGCTCGGGCTCAGGGGTGGATCTCCATGGCGTTTATTTCCAGGGCAACACGTTTCAGCAGGATAACTCTACACGTGACACACTCAATCTCTTCCCTCACACCAGTGTCACCGTCACCATGACACCTGACAATGACGGTAATATAATTCAAGTAACTGTAATTGTTTCCCTCTAGTGAACCAAATAAGTGCTAGAAGCCTTGTACACTTCCAATATCATTTACAAGAAGATTTGCTGCAGACCTAACCAGGCTGAAACAAATCTTTTTTTCTTTTTTTTTTTAACAGAAGGCTGGGAAACAGCTAATTTATTTGAGTTTCTTTTTTCTAGAAAAACTAAGAAACTGGTCTATATTTATTTGAATAATTAATGTCACCCCCTTTATGAAGAGGTGTAACGTAGACAAGCTCTAGGGATAATACCAACATTTCAAGGCTATACATATTGTTAAGAGCTGCATGCTGAAACCTGCAGTAAAAATTGACCTTGTTTATCTTCACCAGTAATTTATTCATTGATACAAATTAAGGCATTTATAACATCTGTAGCATCCAGTGGTACAGACCTAAATAAATTCCTTTAATCCAGTGCTTGACCCTGAAAAGCATGCTGCAATGCCATCATGTGCTCCACAGTACAGCAATTGTTATTAGCTTTCAGACTATCAAAAACATGGGTTTAATGCCGTTAAAAGCCTTGCAGATTATTTCCCTGTCAGAAAAGTTTATTAGGTTATTTAAATAAGAGCAAATCTTAGATTTTTTTTTATTTTCTGTCAAGCAACATCTGAAAGTGAGGTAAAACCAAGGGGTATCCTTTTTGCTGATTCTTATTTTTTGTATAAAGAATGGTAGTTAGCAATTCAACTGTTAACATATTATATATCTAGTTTAATATAGATCTAGTTTAGAATCAGGGATAAGGAAAAGGGTAGCAAAATTACAGTGATGGATCACGCAGAATATTAAAACATTTCTCGTAGTAATGCTACAAAGCCAAAATAATTTCATTTTTCTGTCCCTAACATATACAATTATACATTGACCAACTTGCATTTTATAATACTACTGATGGTAATCAGTACTTATATAGCATTTTTTATTTTATTTCAAGTCAATAATCACAAAATACTTTACATAGAATGATTAAAAGATTATACAAAGTATTCATGATAACGCACATTAATAAAATAATTATATAATAATTATTTGCTTGATACACACCCAGATAAGAACAGAACACACAAAACATTAATAAAATATAATCGACAATCATTTAAAAAATAGCTATAAATTTATGGAAATTACTACAGATCATGAAAAATAAAATAAAACTAAAGACCTAATATTTATGAAGAGACCATGTTAAACAGGTGCATTTTTTTTATCTGGATTTACATCTTGTGGCAATATAACACTAACAATATACATATGATATTTGTCAGTAAGTATTATGAAAAGGTAGTTTTATTGTATAGTATCTTAAGGTTTTATCACAGAGCCTCTTCCTTAGATAGGCATGAAGGGGGTAATAAGTGAATACAATTGTCTTTCACCATGTACACTTTTGTAAAAAAAAAAATATATATATATATATATATATTTTTTTTTTTTTTTTTTTTTTTTAAATAAATAAATAAACGTTTAAGGGTTCTTCATGGGTTGTTTGGATAGTTAAGGGTTCTTGGCGTCCTAAAAGGAAACCCTATTGGAACCCTTTCTGATAGGGAAATCCTCTCTTTTAGGGTTCCCCCAGAGGGACAATTCAAGAACCCTAAAGGTTTCTAGATTTAAGCTTTTTATCTAAGAGTGTAGTTTTTAGACAGCTTATTTGAGCCATCTACCCTTTATAACTTTTCCTCTTTGCCTCCAGGTACTTTTGAGCTGAGTTGTCTTACAGCTGATCACTACCGTGGGGGCATGCGCCAGCAGTACACAGTCAAGCGCTGCACACGGAGCTTGATCCCTGGATCAGAGGTTACGACCTTTCAGCCTGATGTGGTTTTCTACTTGGCTGCAGAAGAAGTGGTGTGGAACTATGCTCCAAACCGGACATGGGAGTTGGAGAAACATAACACCACACTAAAGGACAGGTCAATGGTGTTGAAACATCTCCACACACATAAGATACTTTGCAAATGTCATGCAGACGTTGTTGTTCTGAAAGTGCAAACTTATTTTAAATGGTGTACTTTTATATTGAGTAATAAATTGCTTGATGTGGTGGTTACCCAAAAAATGTCATTAGACAACAGAAAAAAACACAGAAGCACCTACACGTTTACCCTCGTCAAGAAATCCAGATTCTGTGAATATGCAAATTGGAAATGCCCCCAACCATATGTGCCCCACCCCCTTCCCTTGGCAAACCAGTGTAATAACAGAAGACATTTGCATATAGGAACATGATTGGCTCTTACATTTTATGATGCTATAACACTTACCTGTCACATGTTCAATCCTAACTCAGATTTTTCAATGAGATGTTCAGCTCCCCCCGTTAAAAGAATGAGAAAGAATTTTAAAAGAATGCTGCAAAACCACTGCAGTGACAGTTTTTGCACCTTGACCATACTGCACACTCAAATTTATTCCCCAGAAAGGATTTGGTCATAAAAAAAACCAGTTTTGTAAGGTTTAGGGTTAATTTAAATATAGAATTAAAGAGCTTGATCGTCATCTTTGTTTGTTTTTTCTCTCTCTCTCTCTCTTTTAGCCCTGGAAGTGTTTTCCTTAATAAATCCGAGAATAGGATTGGCCCTGAATACAGGAAGGTGGTATACCGCCAATACAAGGATGACACCTTCACAGTCGAAAAGCCCAGGGGCTCTGATGATGAACACTTAGGAATTCTGGGTACAACACACACTCTAATCTATGACCTCTGAAGTGTCAGCATATCTACAGTTTGTAGGGATTGTGTAATGTGTAGCTTGGGTGAGAGTGTTTGATTTCTTTGTTGTTACAAGCACCTGATTTCGGATTTTCTGTCTCCTTGACTGACTACTAGACAATCGCTGTGTCTGAAATCGCTCCCTCACTTACTTGTTCACTGTTTACTATATAGAGTGTTCTATATAGGGCAACAGTAAGGGAGGCACCGGACTGAATTCAGACAACACTTACTAGCGAGTGTTCTGGAAGCACATCATCGTGACCCGCCGCTACATAAGCAACGTTAAAAATAACCAAGCGAGCTAAAACCACAAACACATTTTCTGTATTAAATACACCACTAACAAGTACCTGTTGGCTTTAGTGGTCGTTAAACACAATTTTTTAATTACTCAGATATCCATCCTGACAAGTAAATTTCGAGCTAAAAGAAATAGCTATGCATTTTAGTGCTTAGGGCAGAAATAGTGTATATTGGTTGTAGACTGTATTTACGGTGCACTATGGGTAATAATATAGTGCATTATCCAGTGAATAATGCACTATGCAAAATGGCTGCACCCCAAATAGTGCACTATATGGTGAATAGGGAGCGATTTCAGACATAGCTATTGTCTACTGTTCCCCAAAACAGGAGTGTAAAACTTCAGTCCTGGAGGGCCACAACCCTACAGATATTTGTTTTTATCTAACACACCAAATTCAGCCCATAAAGGCCTTGGGACGTAGCTGACAAATGGAATCAGGTGTGCTAAATGAGATAGAAAGCTAAACTCTGCAGTGCTGCCGCCCTCCACGACTGCAGTCTGAAATCATGCTAGGTCAAAAATCCTTAAAACATTTCTGTTGTGCAGGTCCCATTCTCAGGGTGGAGGTTGGTGACAGGGTCCAGGTTATGTTTAAGAACAAAGCCACCAAGCCTTATTCAGTTCACGCTCATGGAGTAAAGACCAATGAGGCTCACCTGGCACCTGTTTATCCAGGTACACTACAGTCAGACAGACTCTGATAACATAACAACGTTGTCCGATACCTGTGCTTGTATGTTGGGGCAGGTTATTATGTGGTATGTGTTACACATGATGATCAATATATTTGTGTGTGTGTGTGTTTTAGGTAACGTGACATGGTATAATTGGACTATCAGTTCAGGTCCTGGACCCACTGAGCCCAACTGCACAACCTATGCCTATTACTCATCAGCTAACTTTGTGAAGGTACGACACACTTTCAGACAACACTGTTACAGGTGCATTAGCACACTCTAGCTCTGATTTAAGGTTTGCGTGTGTAAAAACATGCAAACTTGATAACACCTGCAAAAATCGTGCAAGCTGATTTACTAACAGTTTCTACGGAGGATTGCGTATTTCACATGAGCAAAATAGCGCATCTTGTGTGTTTTTTACACCTTTGCCTTAATGAATTTGCCCTTAATTCTGGGCGTTTCTACCTAAAAGTGAAAAATACAGGTTGGGTCTATGCAAATACATTTATTTAGCACTCGAAATGTGATTTACCAAACCTGAAAGTCACTTTGAGAATGGCGATTGATGGTGTAAATGAATACAATCAAAAGGCAGGTATTAATTTTGTGGAAGCCCATTTCCTCCATTTGAAGAAAATATAAAACCATTTACTAAGAAATAATGAAAGTTTCTCAAAATTATGACTTAGTATCTCAAAATAATGGAATGTTTCCCAAAATTATGACTAGTATGACATCGGTTTTATATTCAATATTCGCCACACATTTGCACACTCATGTCTACACTCGTTCATGTCGCGTTTAGAAGTTTTCGATGAATCTTACTGCTTTTAAATGGCATTATATTTGACGCGTAATTACACATACGTGGGGCGAATATCAAATATCTTTATTGTATCATTATATTAAAATAGAAAATAATTATTCTTTTGTTCTTCTTTTTATGTCCTACCATCTTTTTTTTACTTTATCAGTTGTTCTTCTCATTTTACCCACAGCTTTCTCACAAATGTTGGCTCATATTATATTTCTTTGTGTAACATTATTATTTTTTCTTTTGCTGTAGCTCATGGATATACTTATTTGTCTCTTCAACTAACTTCAATGTCTAATCCTGCCATCTCAAATTTCAGTTTCCAGGAGATCTGTTTAAGATGCGAACTCACCACGGCTATCAAGAATCTTTAACACACTCAAAGACCTCATTTAAATATTGTTTCCTCCCCCTACTTTGCACATGACGCCATTTATGCAATTATTCTTTGAAAATAACCCGCAAATCGCCCTCTGTGTATGGATAGACTTGAAGAAAGAATGGATTTGTGCCAGTTTGATGTAAAGGCAGTGTGTTTTACATTGTAAACATTCTGTCAATAGTGTTTAAATGTCTTTGTATCTTTTGGATTGTGTTGAAATAATGTCTGATCTTGTGTACATGGGTTTTTGGTGGCAGGATTTGGCGAGTGGTCTGGTTGGGCCTTTGGTGGTGTGTCGTAAGGGGACTTTAGGCAAAGACAGACGCCGAAGAGACGTGGATAAAGAATTTGCTCTGCTCTTCATGGTGTTTGATGAAAATGAATCCTGGTATCTGGAGGAGAATATAAGAGCTTACCTGCACAAGGACCTAGACACTTTCAACACAGACGATGAGGAATTTGTAGAGGGTAACATGATGCACGGTCAGTTTGTGTCTGTGTTCAATTCATATTATGTGCACAGCATTAATGAACACAGTAATAATAAATAGGGACTGACCAATATGAAAATCTTGCGATAGCGATTTTCAGAAAGCTAGCAATTCTAATAACCAATCAGGGCCCACTTTCCCAAAAGCATCGTAAAGTTAAGATCATCTTAACTGGTAGAGAGAGTGTTCAATGTGATCCTTGCTCTACCATCTACCATTCTACAAAGGTCTAAGGTTTTAACCATATCACTGGAAGGCTGCAAGTTCAAATCCTGACAGCCATCAAAGAGACTAAATTGCCGTTATAAACAAACTTTAATCATAAAAGAAACTTGATAGAGCAAGCATCACATTGAACACTCTCTCTAACAGCTAATATGATGTTAACTTTTGCTTTTGGGGAAACTGGGCCCTAACCGGTTATTAGAATTGCTAGCTCCTTACAATCCGAAAAAGATTTTTATAATGTTTGGGCCCAATTTATTATTATTGCGTTTCATTCTCATTCTCTTCCAAGTGATTAGCGTGCTCCTAATCACTACAGTGTGTTTTGTTGCTTTTCAAAATATTATGTTCATGACTGTTATTGCCTTGTAAAACCTTTAAAGTGACATTATCAGGGATTTATCAGAGTAATTTCCACCAATGCAGATAAGTCCATGGAACGTTAATATTGGCCGATTTTATAGGCCAATCAATATATCAGTCGGGTCCTAATTATAAATAAAGCTGCCAGGCCAGTCACCGGTAATGCACTTAGCTTCTGCAGCTCTACCCATCAGATCTTCCTCTTCTGAGCCAGCAACACAGAACATTTGTAGAGTAGGTAGAATGTTCGGGAGACTGAATTTCAGTAACAATCATTAAGTCATACTGATCATATATAAAGTAAGAACTATCCGGTTTTAGCTCTGAACATGCCCATGTGATCATTTTTATTAATAACTGTTTATAATATTTTCTCCATGTGCTGATCAGGCATTAATGGAAAGCTGTATGCTAACCTGCATGGTTTGAAGATGCAGCAGGGAGATCAGACTGAGTGGTATTTAATTGGACTGGGGAACGAGATAGATATGCACACAGTACACTTTCACGCTCAGACCTTCGTATACAAGGTACACATTTATTCAATCATATAGGTACTGTATGTACACAAACATACAGTACACACACTCTAAACAGTGACTTTGTTATGTATCTATACCTCTTTCTCTCTCTCAGACGGATCACCTCCACAGAGCTGATGTGTATGCCTTGTTCCCCGGAACCTTCAAGACTGTTGAACTGCGGGCAGGGGCCGCTGGAACGTGGCTCCTCCACTGCCATGTATCGGACCACATCCACTCTGGGATGGAGACAACCTTCATCATCGAAGGTCAAAATTACAATAGTTTTGTGCTTTTAATGTAGGCTTGGGTCGGATTGTGGATTTTCAATACCAATATGATTCCTTTCAAGATACCGGTTATACCTATTGAAGTAGAGGCTCACTTTCCAAGCTTTGTAATACCACAACAACAAAATATTAGACCTTTGGGATTACAAAATGAACATAAAATAAATCTGCAGCAGCAACACTGTCTGGAAAAACATATATAAAATATACAGTATTAGCATTGTCATATTTATGCTATCAAACGAAGTGAAGTAGAGGTACAAAGTAGGTTTTGACCCACAGAATCATTACTTTTGGTCAAGAATTGAGATGCTGAGCGCTAGATTCTGGGTCATAGGAAAGATTAGCTTTATGAGAAGAGTGCTAGTCTAAAAGCACAGAAAAGTAATTTCTTGTTTGAACTTCACTCTAAAAGAGATCAATGTTTTAATAAAACTTTTTTTTTCCCCAATGCAGCTGCAAATTCCAAAGCCTGGAGAAACGGTAGAGCTAATTTCAACATTTATATGCCACATAATTATTAATCTCTATTCAAAAATATCGATTTTGCCTTGTGGTTTTGTAAGGACTTGATGTGGGACTTCCTCTAAGATCCACCAGCAGGCTTTATTTTCTGTTTTTCAGGTTTCACATGTCTGCAGTGTTTTTGGCAAATGCTGCTTCCCATCACACTGGCCTTCTGGCTGCAGTAACTCTGCAAAGGAGACGGATGGTTTTGACTTCACTCCTACCTGTGACTTCATTAGTATCCAGTAGGAAGCAGAAATTATCTCTTTTAATAAGAAATACTGATGGGTACAGAGTTACAAATCTATGATCAGGTCACAGAGTCACAGCTTGTCCCTGCGTAAAACATTTTACAAGGGGGTTATATACCTTAGATGACGTAAATTCCAGGCATTAAATCATTAGACACGAGATCACTTTGATGTAAATTCCAGACATTAAATCATTAGACACGAGATCACTTTGATGTAAATTCCAGGCATTAATCATTAGACACGAGATCACTTTGATGTAAATTCCACACATTAAATCATTAGACACGAGATCACTTTGATGTAAATCCCAGACATTAAATCATTAGACACGAGATCACTTTGGAATTAAAAAGTCTGTTCTATCAACAACATTGCTTAGTTTCAACAACACATTGGCCATATGGCCTTCCACCTCTTAACTGTTTTGCAAAAGATATTTTCTCTGACAACAACAAAATTTAGACAAGTGAAAAACAGAGACTAGCTATATCACAACATTGCCTGGGCTCTACCAAAACATTGTGCCGTATGACCTTCCTCCCTTAAAGATCTACAGCAACCACAAAATTTAGCAGTACATTCCAGGGTCAAGTTGACCAAGCTCATCATAATTACACATAAGAACACTGTTTCTCATTTGGTTGAGCTTCAGATGTCCAGAGATCATACTGGTCAAAACTTCACATGGAGGGAAAAGGTAAAGGGGTCTGGATGCAGGCCTAGATGTACAGCACAGACAATGTTGTTTACATTCCTCTCAAATCCCCTGTTAATCAACTCATCTAGAGTTGATTCCTTAGAAAGTAGAAAACAAAAGAAACACAAGATCAGATCAATGTTCAATGAATACCTGACTGATTAACATGATAATTACTCGTTAATTATGACTAGTTTAATTGTGATGATAAGTGATATTGGGTAATATAATGAATATATCAAGTGATGCAGGAAATATTACCAATGGAGTTTAGATCAATCAGAACAAACAACTAATGTGTTACTGATGTATTTCAGATTATAATCGCATTACTCGTCCTTATAAACTGTTTCATCTTCATTAAACTAATGATCAAATTCAGAATTGTGCTCCCTGAATGTTTCATTTGGAGTCGATGGTCCTCCAGGAAACCGGATTATTCTGACGTCAGCCACGTAGTCGTTGACAAGGGAAGCATACATCACGGCCTTGTCATCTTATCAGGAATGGCTGTGTCAGCTCGCAATACTTTAGAGAGTGGTGGTAGAACAATAGAATGGTTCGAGCAACCACAGGCAATGAGTACATAATGAAAAATAGATTTGAGGAAATTCCAAAAGTAATTAGCTGTCTCTACTATAGGAGTGATAACATGGGATTATTTTATATTGCCTGTCTATGGAAAGTATTTGATTGAATTGGAAGCGCCGGGGATAATTGAATTCGGGATCCAAACAAGGGGCACGGGCTTTAGGGTTATTGAAATAAACTTCTTCAGAATCATATTCAAAGACTCTCCTGTGCAGTGTGAAGGTCAATACGCCCAGCGTGCACATCTTTGATGACTTTTTAAAATCAGGACGAGGATTGAAGGTCAGAGCAAACCAAGTATACACTTCGTAATTTTTAACTACCGGTTTAGACATGATCTCAAGCACGAATAAGTCGTTGTACCCAACATAAGTCACATTGCACAGAGTAGTCTTCGAATCAAAATCTAAATAAAAACAAACACACAAATAAAAAAGTACCACCAGATTTCTTATCACAAGAGATAACTGGAGGATCTCAGTAAGCCAACAAACATTTATTTTTTGTCTGATTTAAACTTTGGGTTGTAGCTGGGATTCATTCCTCCACCTAACATCGTAAGGAGTAACGGGACAAGCGGCTTGTGACAATAAATATTACTCTAAACAGATAATACCTTCCCATTTAGGTTGCAAGGCTTCTGACAAATATTTACACATAATGACTAAAGAACCCAAATCTGTACTATCAAAACTTTTATCAGCTTGTTGTGGTTGCTCGGTAACCATATTCACGCGCTGTAGGCTGCGCGAGCCGGCTTGTTTCACGAGTTTGAGTTTGAGTTTGAATCCAATGGCAAACTAGGTTCTTACTGAGAGAGAGAAAAGATCACAAAAACGCCCCGGTAACGGAAACAGCACTAACTGAACCGTGGCATCAGCATCCTTTGTGTCCATAATATTCTTTTAACGTTTTCAGCGCACAAAACTGTGCAAACTGAGCGCTGCCTGCTTGTCAGCATTTTCAGACTGAAGCCCTGCTTAAAAGCTAGCATGAGCATAGACAGTGACGTTTAAGATTTTTACGTACAATGCGTAGCCCCTTTTTCAGGACGCTGAGAAGTGGCAGTCAGCTAAAGGCCTGCCCCCATAGTGAAAATCATAAATTTGATTGGTCGGATGTCCTGTCATTTTGCTAATAGACTTACATTATAGAACCCTTCAAAATACCATCAGAAGAGCCTCTGAATGCAGCATGTGTTAATCGTCTTTTACCCTTCATCAGTGTCAGTTTCTAACCACAGGACTGCTGGAGATTTCTGTTTGGTGGAGTGTTCACAACCTAGCAGTGACAGTGAGGTGTTTAAAAATCATTTAAAAACAAACTGCTCCACCTGATACACTCATACCACCGTAACACTCACTAATATTTCACTACCAGGTAAGCGTCACTGCTGTGCTGAAAATGGCCCACCTCCTCTTGGACGATTCTGCATCAATGCACATAACGTCATAATCAGACTTGTACATAAACTTATTCATAAAATTTCTATTTAAAAATGGCAATGTTACCAAATATTTCTTCAGAAACATATGAGTACTAGGAGTCATGCCATATGGGCTCTGAGCGATATGCTAGATGGATGGGTCATCATTTATATGGACGATGGACAGTATCCTAATCTCTGCTTCTTTAGAAGAGCATATTAAAACTGTCTTAAGTTCTTCAGAGGCTGCTAAAAATACTTTATGTAAAAGTAGAAAAATGTAAACTACATAATGGATACATTGTGGATAAAAAATAGGGCGAGTATGAAAGAACACAGTAGTTTATTGGCCAGGATTTAGTTCTGTTAGTCTCCCTTTCTTGCTTTCATGAGTACTTGCTTGCACCTGTACTCCTGTCAGGATTTAAACTCACAAACTTCCAAAAGACAGATAAAACTTTTAATAACTTTTATAAATGTTAATGCTTTCATACAAAACTATTACAGAATACTGGCAATATCTAAAAATATATATTTCATTGATTTACATTTTGTAGTTTCAAGCTTAATAAAGTCTTAAATACTTTGTTATTGCTTAAAATACAAGACTGGCTGGTGAAAATAATTGCATTGTTTACCTAAATTTGCAATTATGAAAGATGCATTCTGCGTACAACTGGCACAACTTAAACATAATAATATTGTTATTTCTAATAATAATGTCCAATAATAATGATGTCCAATCAATGAAAGCTTTAATTACAACCTTGTATTATATTAAAATATTTAGTTAAATATTATATGCAACTACTTTTGGAAAATGCAACCAAAACTTGCAACAACAAAAAACAAATCCAGGAAAAAAATAGCACAACTTCACAACTTGCTAAACTGTCACCTAAAGATTTTTTTTTTATTTACTTCAGCAACAATAACATTAGTAATGCAATAATAACAATATTAAATTAATCAGTCTTTGAATTAGAAGGGTTCTTGTGGGTACTGAAACCCTTATTTCCAGCCAGTGCTCTTTAGGTATCTCCAAAAACAGACCAACCCCCCCCCCGGTCCATGTTGTTTACTGTATCACATGGTCAAGTAGCTACTCTTTGGAAAGTCATATCTTCTTGTGGGACTAACATGCTGAACAAAGCTAGGCAGCTTAGTGGCCATTTGATAAACAGAAGACACCTGGTGTGTGACTGATTTAAGCTAGTGTAGCTGAGGACTGTCGATTAGAACAGTCCCTCGATTTTGGCTTCTATATGGCTGTGTATTTTTATTCATCCACTAATGGACGATATATGATTCCAGCATGCATTCATTTAAAACCACCGCGTGTAAAGAACTTCTTGATGCCAATTAAAGATTACTCGAACATTCCATGTAATCATAACAATATTGCGATATTATTATCAATTTAATAATATTATTCAATGCATTTGTGTTGTTTGTATGAGTTTGTGATAAGCGCATATAAATTAAAACGTATTAAGTAGTACAGGATTAGGATTGGTCAAATTGCAGTAGCGTGTCAGCTGTAATAAAACTGACAGAATTCTCTAGAAGAAAGTAAGCCGTGTGTCTGTGTCTGTGTGTGTGTGTGTGTGTAATAGCCCTAGTAATACACTGATCAGAGTCATCTCAGTGTAACGGCTGATCTTCATCAGCACCACCATCATCATCATCGCTCTGTTGCTCGGCGGGGAGCGGTTGCGTGTTATTGGCTCGAACGCTAATGAGGTGAGGAGAGGCGCTGATGAGGTTGGCCACGCCTCCTGAAGTGACACCTGTACCATCCAGATTTACCTGACTCAGTTTCAGAGCGTAAAGAAACTTTAAACCTGTAAAATAGACAAAAAGACGAAGAGTAGGCACACGTGGCATGCTTTACACTTGATTTAGTCTTTTATCCTGCATTTATAATCTGCAGTCTGTAATCTGTAATCCATCATCTGTAGTCTACACTACACTTCTTAATCTATAATATAGTCTGTAATGGATAACCTATATGTACTCTACAATTATACATTCTGTCATCTATAATCCGTAATCTATAATCAGCAATCTATAATCTGTAATGTAGAATCAATGCAGGGTAGCTATAAAAGTACGTTTTAAACAAAATCTAGTTTTCACCAACAACACACTTGTAGATGTCTTATTAAAGTCCAAATCATAGATTTGATAGAAGATGTACTTTTCCAGAACATGTTGCTGAAGATAAACTGTATTAAAAGTTCTTTGAATAATTCTGACCAAGCATTTTTGGATTTTGGTGTTGGGTCTTACCACGGTCAGTGATGCGCGTTTTGCTCAAGTTCAGCTTCATGAGTTCAGTGCAGCGAATTAAAGCTTTCAGTACCGAATCACCCACTTGAGTGCAAGACAAACCGAGAACCTACACACACATACACAAAACAGAAGCACAAACACTCCATCTGAACATAAGAATAGCCAAAGACTCAGGGGTTTTTTTTAATGCTGATGATTACAGATTAAAACGTGCCTGTGGCTTTGTGTTCAAATCTGGGTGACTCATTAATAAAGGCCAAATCCTTCGAAATAGAACCAGATCTTAGTATTTCAATCAAAGCGTGCTGTGTTTAAAACACAGTATATTATAAAATGTATATATATTTCTGGACCCCCTTTTTCCTGTGGGTGGTACATCTTAGACTCAGAGGCCTGCTGAGAATGTGAGGGTGTGGCACATTGTGTTGGCTGTTCTTATTATTTGTGCTCCTCCAAACTGAGATTGATAGTGCTCCTATCATTAATGAGACAAAACCTTGGGTTTAACCGTTCACATTTTCTCTAGTTCCTCCTTCAATCCATAATATTTCTTCAGCTTCTTGTTTTCCATATTCGTAATGTTTGATTAGAGCAGGTGTGTGTACTTGTAGGTAAGGCAGGCGTGTGATGAACTCCGTGGCTCCGCAGCTCGTCACTGCTGTTCTGTTTAAACACACATCGATCAGCTGAGTGAGAGTGGACAGAGCTGATAAACCCACATCAGTGAGTGGAGTGTTACTCAGGGAAAGCTTCTTCAGCCTGGAGAGAGACAGACAGACAGAGTCAAGATTTAAAATGTATTACATATGACATCACGTCCTGTCATTCACATGTAATCCAACACTAAATGGAGTCAGAGTGTTACTGGTCTTACACGCTCTGGCTTGTACACCTGACTTGATCAACACATTATTTTCTTCATACATTAGACTCTACATGTACCGGGTCATTTTTCCCAGATGTGCGATGCCCTGGTCAGTAATGTGTGTGTAGTCGCTCAGGTCAAGCTCGGAGAGCAGTGTGTGTGTAGAGAGGAAGGAAAGTCCAGCGTCGGTCACCGAGTGACGACCCGGAAGAGTTAACTGAGTCAGATGCAGACCTGCAACACAAACAGAGAGAAATAATAATAATAAAAAATTAATACAGACAATACTGAAACATATTTACACAAATATATGATGAGCTGCAATGTGAACTGGGCTGTTCTGGAATGTTGTAAAAACACTTTCACAAACATGTCACTAGTTATTTTCTCTACTAACATAAGAGACAGAAATCATGACAACATGTCAGAATAAGCGTCCCGATGCTGTATCTAATATAATTTTTAATAAAAAAATGCTATAAATTTATAAAATATTAATTAGACATTTAATTACGATCTAATTAATTATATAAAATATTATATATACACAATCACTGAGCACTATATTAGGTGCTAATATACTAATCCTCTGTCGGACCTCCCTTTGTAGCCCATCAGCCTCAAGGTTCGATGCATTGTGCATTCTGAGATGCTTTTCTGCTCACCACAATTGTACAGAGTGGTTATCTGAGTT
>JAOUQW010028542.1:0-10000 GCA_028565825.1 Olivaichthys viedmensis
GCCAATCCATCACAAGACATATTATTATTAATATTAATAATAATACTTAATCATTCATTCATCTTCATTAAGCATTTTAGTCTGGTCAGGATGGTGTTTATACCGGGAAACACTGGGTGGAGACAGGAAAGCACCCTGAATGGGACGCCAATCCATCACAAGACATATTATTATTAATATTAATAACATTATGAATATTAATATTATTATTGTTGTTAATATTATTGTATTATTATTATTGTTGTTGTTGTTGTTATTGTTAATAATATTAATAATAATAATAATATTAATAATAATTAAGAGACTTGTCCGAGAACCCAACAGTTCACTACCTTCTGAATCCATCATTGTTCTCATTGGTCAAAACCCGTAACCCATTCTGATTGGCTGATGACGTTTAGCAGTGTGACTTTCATCACCTACACTCTAGGTTCAATCTAGAACACTTAAGAGTTCTTCGGTTGTCCCTTTGGGGGAACCCATAAAGGTTCTACGTTGAACCCTACAACTTAGTGTTCCCCTATCAGAAAGGATTCCAAGTACAACCCTTTTAGGAAGCTAAGAACCCTTTACTATCCAAAGATCCCTTGATATAATATAACATAATATTACTTGCAGAGCAGGTGTGTAACAGCACAAAGGTTCTTTATTACTTTAAAATGTAAATAAGCCTCTGGCAGTGAAACAACGCTTAGCTCTAAATGGAACCTGCACTGCTTCTGGGATGTATTTAAGATAAATGATGCATGATGAAATGAAGTGTGTGTTGTGTTCACTGATTTTTCTGCTTCAGGTTTCAGTTTAAGATGGAGCAGACGTTCAGAGCCGTCACACGAACTCCCGGCATCATCATCTGGAGAATCGAGGTCAAAAACTGAAATTAAAGCTACATTAGGGGTTTGGGTGGGGTTTTGGTTTGGGTGAGAGGTGGGGTTTGGGTTTGGGTGAGAGGTGGGGTTTGGGTTTGGGTGAGAGGTGGGGTTACAGTGAAGGGCGGACCTGCTTATTTTGTCTTTTTTTATTAGTATTATATTTATTGATGACCTAATATATTGTATCTGCAATAAAATGTTGAGTTTAATTTAACGTGTTTAATTTGTGTTTTGTTTATTTGTTTTTGTTTCTCAGAAAATGGAGCTGGTTGTTGTTCCGGAGAAAACTCACGGCAATTTTTACGAAGGCGACTGTTACGTTCTGCTCTGTGTGAGTCGTTGAGCACAATTTTACTGTGAACACACACAGATTCATTTATAGTGCGTCTGTAGTGTTTATAACTCCTGTACGGTTCCACAGTCCTGTTCCTGGAGTCATTCGCTGTCTTCTGGTTCCATCTTTATTGTTTAGGAAATAAAACATTATTTTAAAAATACTGGCTGAATTTTGTTCCCAGGATCCCGCCATGTGTTTATTACAGAGTTCATTTCCAGTCAAAAGTAATCGTACATGAATGCAACACTAAAATCATAATTTAATGAAACACAAATCCATCTGTAGATAAAAACATCTTTTTAAGCACATTTGCGATTTTTAATTATTCACACGTTCAGTTTGTACTTTACGTCTCACTTTACTGGTTAACAGATCATCATTATTCGGCGCTGCATTCATTCACAATTACAATTTATTTGTTTTTTGACACTTTATTTTTGAAAAGTTAGTTTCATGAGTTATGATGTAGCATGAACGGAGAACAACAGATATAAAACCAAGAACCAAGAACCTGAACCTCACCAAACACACACATACATTTAAAAACTCCACAAGAACAATAAATAAATACATTTTGTAACGTGCAATAGTCACAGGTCACAGCGAAAAAATTGATGTTATTATTACATATCATATTATTATAATAAATAATTTGCACGGTTAATTTTGACCAGCATCTGTCCTTTTTTTCCCCACAGACGAAGAAGTCCGGGACTCAGCTGTCCTACAGTATTCACTACTGGATCGGTTCAGAGGCGAGTCAGGATGAACAGGGGGCCGCTGCTGTTTACTCCGTTCAGCTGGACGAGTTTTTGGGTGGGTCCCCAATCCAGTACCGTGAGGTCCAGCAGCACGAGTCCAACACCTTCTGTGGATACTTCAAGCAGGGCATCATGTGAGTTCCTCCAGCTGAAACCCATCACAACCGTATCCTTCCTCTCACACATGTACGGGGCGCCAAAATTAACGCAACAGTTAAATGTGCACAATGTTCCCCTTCATGTGTAATGAGGATTTGAATTGAATTCTGTAAATCTGGGTTTTTTTTCTTTATTTGAAATTGAAATATCAAGTTTAAAAGCGGCATTAAATCAAATTGAATTTGTTTTCTGTCATTTATATTTGTATGTAAGGCTTTAAAACTGGATTCAACTTGAAATTAAACATTTTAAATAATCAGATGTAATTTTGCTCCTCAAAATTTCTCCAGATTTAAATTTATAAATGACTGTGCAAGCGCTGAGCTCGGATTCAGTCGATGTTATTTCAGCCAATCAGCAGTCAGGAAATGATCGGGTGCCCCCCTCCGCGGCAAATCAGGATGCGATGCACTGAATTAGAATTTTGTACATCTGATTATGTTAAAACTTAATTTGTTTAAATTCCACTTCAAAACTTTTAAAACTACAATTTCAAAATAAAGCATTAAAAAAAATCTGATTTACAAAAATTCAAATCCAAATCCTAGTGGCACAAATATCATTCCATAATCTTTACTCCAAATGTAGTCGATTTTAGTTCTGCACTGGAGCTACGGTGCTAATGTAGCTAACAAGTAATGGAAGCTCATAGCCTCCAGTTTAGCATGGTGCACACGGCATGGGATTTGAACTCGCAACCTTCTGGTGGCTAAACTTTTATTTCATCGCAAAAGTTTTGGACTTAAGTTTAATGCTGGTTGCCGTGGTTACACTGGTAGCACCTAGCTAGCACAATGGCCGTCTTCTTTCTTTCTATGCAGATCGATTTTAATCCCCACACGTTCCCGATATATCTAAACCCTCTTTTTAGTTTCAGGTTCATTTAGGCCAGGTGGAGTTTAATTTTATTTAATTTTATTTTATTAATTAAATTAATTAATTAAATTAAATTAATTTAATTTAATATTTTTATTTTTAATGTTTTTTTGTTGTTGTTGTTATTGTGTGAGAATGAGATCCAACCATTAAGCACATCATCAAGTCTAGAAAATCACAAGAGAAAAATATTAAAAGCACGCTGCCTTTTGCACACAGAGCGTGTTTTTATGGTAAAGTGGAAATGATTGATTCTCAGGTAGTGGATTCTGGAGAGCAGCGATCGGAAAAATGTGAGTGTTTCATTTCACATGCATTAAAATGAAGCGGAGACTAAAATCAGGAAACAGGAAGTGAATGTGTTATAGTGAGAATTTCATGCAAAGCATATGCAAATGATGGCACCGCTGCCTTGTTCAAGATAACAATCCTGCTACTTTAGATAAAATTAAAATAAAACTGGAATTAGGATATAAAATAAAAATAAAACCCTGGGTAAAGACGAGTAAAATAGGTTATGAAAAAATGTCTTTGTGGTTAATTATCTTAATCTCACACTGACAATAGGAGAGAAATATCACCTTCAATTAAAGTTAATTTATTCAAAGAAAATAAAAAACCTTTGTCCAAAAATAGATTTTTTAACAAAACCTTTAAAAAGATGTAGTAAAAGTTGATATAAATATAAACATTAATACCCAGAATGCATCTGTTTTTGAAAAGCGGTGATCAAATGTTGAAGTGGAGACTTAAATAATAAACTGGAATTATCCATGTAGTCATTTCTCCTTTATTATTACATTTTTATTATTTCACTTTTAACTTTTTCCCCAAATACTTTAAATACCTTAAAGAGTTTTAGGTGTGTGGTTTATATTATAGATTTATTAGATCTACTACATTGTAGAAGAGTTTAGTGAATAGAATAATGACTGCTCATAAAATATGACCACAGCTGATTCCACACTGGTGTATATTGCGAGCTAAAAATATGGAAGCAAGCAGTGAAAATTATTTTGTCAGTTTGCCAACGACTAAAGCAAAACAACACTGTTATTAGCATCTTGTCGAGGTGTACTACAGTACAGAAAACCGTCTGGCCCTCACAGACACCAGATCTCTCACTACTCGAGCTCCTGTGGGCTGAAATTGAGAAAAGCATGTCCTACCAGTCACAAAGGAGTTATAAATAATTTAGAAAGGCATTGAAAGCCAAACCAGCAACATACCGGCTGAAACATCATGAATATAAACTCCTAAATATGTCCAGCTGTCATTAAAGCTAAAGGAGAGCATTTGGCTGTATGTAAAATTTAAGCAAAAAAAGAAAAAGAAAAATCAGTTGTACAGTTGCTTATAGACAATACCTGTTTATGTACAAATGATGTTACTGAGCCAAACACTTGTAGTTCTCTGTTAATACAACAATGTTAAGAAACATACAGTACTACGGTTATGTCTGTCTTTACATAGTTAGTGTTACTTCCAGACGTTTGCCTGTAGTGTAAATTCAATTATTAAAACCAATCGATTGTTTTGATTGATTGATTGATTGATTAATAATTCATTACTGTGATTTGTAATTAAATGTGAAAGAAAAGGCTGTTTTCTTTTGATTTACATTGATGAAAGTGCAATAAATTTTTTGTATATAAATTGGCTACATAATTGCGATAAATAAATGATTTCAATATTGATAAAGAATTGTGATGATAATTAGTCCGGCATAGTCCTGTAAACGCAGTAATCTGACGGTATAGTCCTATAAACGCAGTAATCTGACGGCGTAGTCCTGTAAACGCAGTAATCTGACGGCATAGTCCTGTAAACGCAGTAATCTGACAATATAGTCCTGTAAACGCAGTAATCTGACAGCATAGTCCTGTAAACGCAGTTATCTGACGGCATAGTCCTGTAAACGCAGTAATCTGACAATATAGTCCTGTAAACGCAGTAATCTGACGGCATAGTCCTGTAAACGCAGTAATCTGACGGTATAGTCCTATAAACGCAGTAATCTGACAATATAGTCCTGTAAACGCAGTAATCTGACGACGTAGTCCTATAAACGCAGTAATCTGACGACGTAGTCCTGTAAACGCAGTAATCTGACGACGTAGTCCTGTAAACGCAGTAATCTGACGGCATAGTCCTATAAACGCAGTAATCTGACGGCGTAGTCCAGTAAACGCAGTAATCTGACTGCATAGTCCTGTAAACGCAGTAATCTGACGGCGTAATCCTGTAAATGCAGTAATCCGACAGTATAGTCAATTAGTTTTTATTGCATATTCATGTTGTGTGTGTTTTCCTCTTCAGGACTACAACCTGCCTAAGATCGAGCTCTTCTCCGAGTCGAATGGAACGGGCCGATTGTCATCGTTCTGCGACGACATCATCGAGCTTGGCTCGTTCGGACGTCCGCACAGCACCGGCTCCATCAAGGTCCACTCCGGAGTGTGAGTGACTTTTTCCTCAGCCTTTTCTCGAATCTCAGCATCAGGGTTTGTTTAGTGCACCGCAGGCTTGCAGAGTGGGACTATTTTCGGCTGTGTGTGTGTGTGTGTGTGTGTGTGTGTGTGTGTGTGTGTGGAGTCCATTGCTCGGCTTTGGCAGTGCCATTGTACATGTGACTCTTGCTCATTTGCAGGCAATGACATTCAGCTTTGTGGAGTTTTAGAACGTAGGGTCCAAAAGGCTGAAGTCTTGCTAGTGCACTAAGGGTTTTTGTCCCAAATGCGTTCTCAGGTTTAATGCAAAAGTCTTGGCACTTTTGGCTGCGAGGGTGAGTGAAAGAGAGAGAGAGTGAGAGAGAGACAGTTAGGTGGTTGTTTTTCTTGGTTCTCTGGAATGTCTCAGGCCTGCTAGTGCGTGTCTGGAGCTAATAACTTTACTGTCTGGAGACGTTTTTCTTTGGTGTAAAAGTGTTCTCAAGCTCAGGAGCATGTCACTGTTGCTCAAAAAGAAAGGCATTGGCATGTCCAGGTTTTTAGGTGGGGGGCAACAATGTAAATTATGCAATTATGCTGCATTTTAAGGTTTCATTTTCAGAATATCTGCTTTGTTCCTTGGTACGTAATGAATGTGCACATAATGACATTAGTGTATGGGCTTCATAGTTGCTCTATAGTTCATCATACTGAAGGCATTCATTTGGTCAAAATACGTACTATTACAACACTGCAATGATGATTTACATCAACATGGGCTGCATATAATTCATTAAGTCTGCATGAATTACATAAGGCAAGGCTTATTTCAGGGGTGGCAGCTGTTATCCATGTGGCCACGCCCCCTGGTTTTATGGCAAAACGTAGCAAACAATAATCCAGAGTGTCTGACCTGCTTCTAAACACGTTAATATTTGATCTAAAGGCATTTACATGAATATATAATGAAGTATCGTCTGCATAAAAATCTGGTTTGGTTATACTCGTTGATCAAAGTGTTGGATGAAAAAAAAAAAAAACACAAATAAAGTAAAACTTCTTGGTCAGATAAGCGACGAAGAGGTTGCAACCCTATTAACTCTGTTAATGTCTTCATGACTTTAGGCTTAAGTTCTAATACGTTGTGAAGAAATGAACGTCTTTGATAAATAATGGCAAAATTCTAAATGAAAGGTGTTCGTAGGCCACATTACATAATTACACATGGGTTTTTGTTTTTTTTCCGCCTCACGTGGCCCGATACACTGTTTATTGGTCTCCAGTAGACGATCCTGACTCAAGTTTACTGCTGGTTGCCATGGTTTACCTGATAGCATCTAGCTGCAATGTCCGTCTTCACACGTGTCTGTCTTTCTGTGTGGATGGATGTTGTATGTTTATTTATTTATGCAATAAATCAGTTTTGATCCCTATTCAGTCAAAACTGTAGTTAATATTTAATACTTCCATTTTTAATTCACAGAAAACTTCAGAAAACCAGCATACCTTTTCACTGTTACAGGCTGTTAATGCACTAATCACACTCGCATGGGATCATACAGGCTCAGAGACGTTTCTCCGAGCATCTTTATCTTATTTTACATCCTGCAACGTTCAGTTTCTCCTCCATCTTCACCAAGAACGAATATCGGATAGGAATCACAGAGGGGGAGAATTTGGTCTCATGAGCCCCACCATCCCTCACTCCTCTTCATAGTCCCCACATCGCTTCGCTTCTCATTTGCAGAGTTCAACTCTGTCCATCCTTTATCCTGTCACCTGGCCCCGCCCACTTCACTTCAGCAGTTGCTCCGCCTCCTGTTGCTGTAAATCGCTAACTCTCACTGAAAATGAATGACTTCAAACCACTTTGTCGTGTCACGTAGCTGCTGATGTGAACGCAGGGTTACGGTTCTCATAAGCATGAGATGTTTTACACACGTCTCCTCGTCCAACGCTCGTTTATACTCGCGTCTCCTCGTCCTACGCTCATTTATACTCCCGTCTCCTCGTCCTACGCTCGTTTATACTCCTCGTCCTACGCTCGTTTATACTCCTCGTCCTACGCTCGTTTATACTCTATGCTCGTTTATACTCACGTCTCCTCGTCCGACGCTCGTTTATACTCGCGTTTCCTCGTCCGACGCTCGTTTATACTCGCGTCTCCTCGTCCGACGCTCGTTTTTTATACTCCCGTCTCCTCGTCCGACGCTCGTTTTTTATACTCCCGTCTCCTCGTCCTACGCTCGTTTATACTCGCGTCTCCTCGTCCTACGCTCGTTTATACTCGCGTTGCGTTTTTGGTCAATCATAAAGCGAGATCTCTGGGTCATATAATTAAAGAATGTAGAGGGCATTATACCTTCTGTTAACCTCATTGAACTACTTTGTGTAGTAATTAATGTGTGACTGGAAAAACTATCCTACATGTACTGTTCGAAAGTCTTATAATGAGAGATTATTTTTGGACTATAAATGTTTTGAACGTATTTACTTGTGGGTTTTTCAGAATTTGTTTCATCATTAAAGCCACAGTCTGAGATTTCAGGACATGCAAGGAAACGATTTGTCTTAGTTTTAATTAATGCATTCTGTATTAGTAATGAGTATAAAGCTTCTTGATAACTGATCAACTAAAACCTCAGATTTTTGGATCCTACTGTATGATCTTGTGAATTTATGATCGTGTGTGTGTGTGTGTGTGTGTGTAGTTGGCTTGTCTTCAGTGATCCAGGCTACCAGGGTATGCTGTCGGTCTTGGAGGCGGGAGAATATCCGTGTCCAGACTCATGGGGCTTCCCCGACCCCTTCATCGGTTCAGTGCGACCTCTCAAAATGGTACAAACACTCTCTTATGTGGAGTTTACACATTGATAGGTGTTCATTAATGTGCGTTCAGTGTTTTTGCATTGCACATCATGCATTTGATCGTGCTTGAACTGAATTACATCTTTTATATAACGTAAATTGAAACACACTTTTGTGTTCTCTATTTCAGGGCGGTATCAAAGTGGAGAATCCCCACGAAGTCCGGGTAAGTTCATTATATTTCACCTTATTCCAGCGGGATGCTCGATGTTAAATATTCACATCACGATCATGAATGACTCTTTATCCTGGTTCACATTATATTATGATATTGCCGCTGACCAGTCCTGCTAGCTGGATAAGCAACAAACGTTAGCTAGTAGGTCACATACTCGGCCTGTCAGATTGCCTTCTCCTAGCTAGCTGCATTTATCCACGGGAACACATATGCTGATAATATTATTAATAATATTACTACCTATTTACATTTGTTTTGGAATTGTGATGTGATTTGCAAGTTTTGGGAGTTTGTATTATTAATGTTATATGATTTGACTGAAACTCCCATTGTTTGTGTTTATTAAATGATGACCGTTCTTTTAACTTCACATTATCTCAGAAACGTCTCATTTTTGCTGCTGCTAAAAAGACTACATTACATAATTGGATTAATCCACGATTACATGCGTCACGCCAATGGGCTACTATTCTATAATGATATAGTCTCTCTTGAGCTGGCTACAGCCATGATTAATTAATTAAAGCTAAGCCAGCTACAATATCGGCATGGTCTGGGATTGCATCGTCTCTTCAGGAATTAATGCTATCTCATTAATGGCCTAAATAATCCACCCTATTTATATGTACTTTGCTCCTTTCCAATCAGTGTGACAATTTGTGTTTTTGTTTTCATGTTCACCTGTAGCCGTTCCCATCGGGCAGCATTTAAACCAAAAGAGAATTTTGGCATCTGCTCATTCAGGACTTCATAAACAGCTAGGCATTATAAACAGACCTAACTGTAGTAAAGTAATGTGAATGCTAGTAAGCATGTTGCACTCGCTGCCTGTCAGGTTGTGTTAGATTCTGCTAAACTGAACCACAGGGACGACTTCTGGCAATCTATAAACACAAAAACAACCGTTAATTAAAAGAAACTTTGAGCTAGTGGAGATATGGAGAAGACGAGCTTTATTAATCCCCAAAGAGAAATTCAATTGAGAAATTAATGTGCAATGTGGAGCACAGATTAAAAAGTAAAAAGACGAAAAAGGTGTATGTGATCATGGCAAAGTGTCCACCATAACATTATTGTGCATGTTGGAGCTGCACGATTCTTGCTGAAATGGGAATGCTGATTTTTTTGGGCTTAGAAATTGAGATCACGATTCTTTGACACCAGTTTTGTAAGGAACGATGTGTATATTTATTAAATTCTCACACTGCACCAGCTGCATTACTGTAGCAGCGCGCGGTAGCTCTGTTCTACGAGCACATGTTTGTGAAGGAAAGCTCGTCTGCGTTTTGAATCACTGATTTACCTGCACATTTGTTCTGCAATAGATGAAATCCTGCTATTTAGTATAAAACTTGATATTATATTAATGTCAGGGTGCTGAGAGCGCAGTGTGTCCTCCCAAAGGTAAGAGGAGCCAGCAATCTTAACGGCTGGGTGAATAGTTAGTCATGGCCATATTTCTGTTCACTTGTGGGTGAAAATGTGTGTTGATAAACGCGCTCTGTACGTAATGCGTCACC
>JAOUQW010028543.1:0-10999 GCA_028565825.1 Olivaichthys viedmensis
CCTGCGCTCTGACCCCAGCTTACCAACATGCTGGGATATGCGAAGAATCAATTTCATTGTACTGTACTTGTATATGTGACAATAAAGGAGCATTCTATTCTATACTACCATGGAACAACATCATGATAAGACAGGCCACTAAGACTGTTAATGTCAGGATAATTTTGGGGGGTTAAATCTGTAAATAAAAAGAATCTGTGTGTCCTACACACTTTAAAAGAGACTGATGGTTAAACGATTGCCTCTTAAAGCATGTCTCTTATTTCACATGTGATTCTGGAGACATGGGGACAGGATGTTTTTAAGTCATAGCAATAAAGAAGCTGTTGCACTGGAAGGAATTTGTTGTTATTTCTCAAGGTTCTGCATTGGTGGCTCAGTGGTTAGGGCACTGGGCTACTGCTCAGAAGGTCCTGGGTTCAAGCCTCAGCACTGACAAGCTGCTACTGTTGGGCCCTTGAGCAAGGCCCTTAACCCTCCCTGCTCCAGGGGTGCTGTATTATGGCTGACCCTGTGCTCTGACCCCAGCTTACCAACATGCTGGGATATGCAAAGAATGAATTTCAATGTACTGTACTTGTATATGTGACAATAAAGGCGCATTCTATTCTATTTATGTAAAATGAATGTTTGGAAATCTTAAAATTAGCTCTTTTCTACTGACACTCAAGAAGACACAAAAATAAACATCCAAGACAAAAGTGGTCTTTGGGTGCCTAAGACTTGTTTATTTCTTAGTAAGGTCATCTGGAGACATCGTGGGTAGAAATATGTTATTGCAAGCAACCTGCAGATAAACATTTGTAATGTTAGCTTTACAATACAAAGATAAAACAACAAAGCCAGAAAAAGCAAAAATACAAAATGACACAAAAAAACTGAACAGATCAGTAGAGTTTTCCAAAAGCTGTGGCTGTGCTCATGTTGGCATGGTTTTACCGATCACACGGTACTTATTTTTGATGGCCAATGCCACCATGACACATACAAGAACGACGTGCTGTGAAGCTGCAGAGCCGAGTAGAGCCTTGTGCGAACAGAGCTGAGCGATGAGCAGAGTGAACGTCCTCGCCCTCAACTCGAGCAACAGAGCACACAGAGCCGACAGTCCGAAACACCGGACAGAGTACAAAATGCACACATAGAATGTTCTGGGTTTTATGAAAGACAGATTTACACAGATAAAAGTTACAAGTTATCAGGGCACTCAAACTATTACTGAACTGATGTAAGCCGTCTGTGGTTTACACAATTTGAGAGTGGAATCCATCTGTAAATGGTTTACTAGCCCTCAATGTATGCCCTTCTCACACATTCATGTGTTAACTTTCAAGCATTCCTACAAAAGCTGTTATCTCTGAACAGGTGACTTTTGGTTTTGATTGGATTCAATTTTTTCACTACTATTCCATTGCCCAGGAACACTGGATTTTTGGCAGCATTTGCATACTCCCAAAACAAAGGCAAACAAAAAACATGTCAGACAGAACTGTTGCTCAGTTACCTGCCTGTTGATTAACTGTCATATTTGTATGTATAGATTTCCATTCGTTGTTCCCATGGTTAAATTTATCTAGCCAACAACATGCAGGATTTTTAAAAGCACTGTCGGAAACTTGCTAGCTAGCATTAGGCTAGCAAGGTCACGCTGTTGTCTGTTGCTTAAAAATAATCATAAATGGAGTTCTATTTAATCACTTTAATTCAGTTGAGTTTAAATGGCAAAGACCTGATCATAGAGCAATGTGATGTCTGATAGAGAAAAGAACCCCCACCCATGTTCTCTCAGACACTGGGTGTTAGCTGTCACAGTCCATCGCTGTCTAAAAGCTCCACTGTGGACGTCCGGATCAACATTCCATCTGTCTGAGGTCACACACCCTCATAAAGCTCTAGGCGATGGTCATGCCAGCTTAGAGCAGGGGACAGACACCCTGCCGTCACTCTGACCTGAGGGAGGGAGAGGGAGAGTAACTGCTTTACTTCAGTTAGGGAGCTCCATCTTTAGAGGTGGGAACTATAGCCTTGGGATGAACAGCGAAGGAAAAAAGGTGTCAGATTAAGACCTCACACACACACTAAGCCCTCGGTGTGTGTGTTTTTGTAGGGGCAGGGACATTTGCCAGGGTTCACCACTAATCACGCTTTATTGTCCTAAACCAATGTTAGTGGTTCAAAGCCCTCTAGCACATGACTACACTCCCTCTACAAGCATAAGTTTGTTTTTTTTTTGTTTTTTTTTTGTTGAAATAAAAATAACCTTTGTATGATTTTGGACTTTGACCCAAAAAGACTTATGTACAATTGAGGGTTAATTGAGGGATATTAGAAAACTAGATATTATACTATACATCTATACTTGTCATTGCTACAAAATCTTATTTATTACTGTTCTTTAAGGTGGAGCTTGTAATTTTGAAAAATCACACCTTAGAAAATATGATTTGCAATATTGCCATGCAATAGATCATGCTAGTTTCTGTTCGAGGCATCTATTTAAATTTTTCCGGCCCCCAAAATCAGTCCTACCCACTGTTGGAACAGAGCTGCTCAGCCCCATCCCTTTTCCTGACAACTCACGAGGCACATGTGGATTCAGAGAGCATGGGTCGGTTAGGAGGAAGAGGAAAACTTGTAAATGCTTTCATTGCAGTTGCAATGCACCTTGCAGGCAGCACAGGGCTTGAAAAATTACGAACTGCTTCTTTAATTATTATTGGTGATAATGTGATGTTCCATCGTTGCTTGCGTCCTTACCACCAACAGACTTGAACACACGCCTGACTACACGAATACAGAAATATCAGGTTGGAAAAGCAGTCATGGAAGAGCAAAAAATCTTTGTTTAATAATGATAATATTGGGGGATTTCACTGTCTGATTCTCAAAGGGTTCTGGACTTTTCCCAGTCACAAAGCTGTGTACACTCACACCCACATATAGAGTTAGGGTCATGGTCAGGGTTGATGGTTGGCGCCACAAGAATTGAGGAATATAATGACGCTTAAACGCAAACAAAACAATCAAGCTTAAACTCAAACTCAAAGAACAAAATTTAATCTTTATCTCTCTCCACTGTCTCTCTGTAAAGCTCAGCTCCACCTCAGCACAGGCTTAACCAGAAACCTTGAGGAATATATTACAGTAGCGTCATTATCATAAAGAAGTCCACTAGGGGCTGCGCTTCCCCAGTTCACTGTATTATTCTTTGCCAACATGCCAAACTTTGCCAGTGTATGACAACCAAAGAAAAAGTCAAAAACGTCCTGAAGCAATTATGCCACTCCAAATCTGCAGACAATAAAAATAAAAATATATATAAATATAAATAAATATATATATATGTAAAAGATTGAAATAGAGATCATATCAGAGATAAAATGCTGAAGCAGGCCACAGAGTTCCCCCCCATGAAGGATCAGAATCTGATAGAATCCTTACACATATTCATTCATTTATCCTCAGTAAGTGTTTTAACCTGGTCAAGGTCGCAGTGAATCTGGAGCCTATCTCGGGACACTGGGTGCAAGGCAGGGATACGTTTTAAACACCCATCTCAGAAGATTCTTCCTCAGCGCACAGCCTTGCAAACACATTCACATCTACACCATGATTTCCAGCCTTCCAACAAAATTCAACAGGTACAGGATACCCACAAAAAGGATTTACTGATATTAAAATGATCGATTTAGCATAAATCTCATCATGCAAGATTCTATAATACTTGCTTACAAAATCGAATTGTTTTGTGTTTTTTAGGAAATGCCTCACTTCCTTGGGATCATGGTACAATGTTTATTTAAATAAATCAGTAAAAAAAAATTTACATGAAATTGAGTGTCTGGCTTGAATGGTAGTCCAGAAAAATTGTTCCTCAAAAGGTTTGTTGAATAGTTAAGAATTCTTATCTTCCTAAATGGGGCTCTATGTAGAACCCTTATAAAGTGATTCCTCAAGGGTTCCAAGCAAAGAACTTTTAGGGGTTCCCAGAGAGGGACAAACTGAAGAACCCCTTAATGATTCTGGAGTTAACCTTTTTTGTAGGAGATATATGGGCTGGTCTTAAAATGAAATATAATAGAAAACCTCTGGAGTAAAATGCATTACAAGTGTTCTACATGTTTTAATGAAGGAAAGTGAACTTTAAAAAAAAAACTTTTCATTCAACAAGAAAAGACTTTGCAGTGATTGGCGAGGCAAAGCACTGAGGACATGACAATGAGAAGATGTGACCAAATAAAATGCAGTAAACCATAAAAAGTACCTTCATGTTGTACCTACATTCTTATTCCGTATTCTCCTATTTTCACAGGTTACCAGTTCCTGCTCTTACACTGCCGTCATAAAGCAGCCACAGGATGTGACATTTGACACAAGGGTGCAAGAGGTCAAAGCAGCAGTTCCATTTTCCATTATGAGGTTCGAATCTGGGCCACTGCGTCAGTGATGCATGGGCAGACTCATTGTGGTAGAAAAAAATTACAAGATCTTAATCAGTTTTTACTCACAATAATTAAATGGTTCAGACCAGAATGATGACTCTTTCCTGATAAGTTCCCCCTTCATGTTGTTCTGAGAATCACAACCCAGCTGGGGTCAAAATATGGCTACTGCAGGAAGCTCCAAATTAGCTGCTCATGTAACACTAAGCTAAAGAAATAAACATATGTGATTGCACAGTGGTAATGTGAGAGCAGGACACAACCTCAACCAAGAGGAGAGAGAACACCATGGCACAAAGCCAGCTGTTTTTGCAAGTCTATTGTTGTACATTTTACCATTGTCAATCGCGCGGTCCTCATCACATAACAGCATAAGCAGCTACACACATTGCCAATATGCATAAAGCCCTTCATGACTATTCACCGTTTAAAAAACTCCAGAAAACCCCCCCACTACCAGCAGAATGCATAACACATACAGTAGGTCCGTATTCAGAGTTAATATCAAAATTGCACACATCAGTATTAAGGCCTCAGAATTATCTATGGACTTAAGTTCAGTCTGAATAGTTTACAACTGAGACACTTAAGTGCTTTTTTTTCTTGTAATTTGTTGTAACCACAAAATTTCACCCTGAAATAAATTTTTATGCAATGTAAATACACACAAAAGAAATGATGGCAGAGATAGCAAATTAACGTGATTGTCATGACTAGGACTATTCATTAAAATCAACTTCAATATATTATCAATATATTAGGCTACCATCAGATTATTTATGCAAATCTTGCTTTAATGCTACACTGTATTGCCATGACCGCATATATTACCCATAACATGCGATCTGCATCATAATGTTTGCATTTTCTATCGCTAATTTATTTTAGCTTAAAGGCGGCCTAGATGCTATTGAAAAACTCCTGCCCTGAAGGCTCTACACAAGAAGAAGGAAAAAATAAAAACGGCAACCTCGGAGGAGTAAACTGCATGCAGGTAATTAAATCATCTGAATAAGCCGGCCAGAAAAATCCCATAAAGCACCTGCATAAGCCGAGTCCGAATGAATGTGGATAACTCTCCCTGAATATCTATTGATGCATCTCTTGAACTTAAGTGGCTGAATCTATACACGGCCCATAGTTACTCAACAATGCGAATGCCCACCTGATTCAGTAAATCAGGCCAAGTATGAAAACCACTGCGTGCAGTGCAGTGTTTTCACTGATGTGCCACAGAGGAGCCCAGTTATATGTGATTCTAAACAGCAGATGGAGCAATTTATCAGAAAAGGAATGTCCAATGCGTTAACAATATTTGACTTAAAAAATGAATTATTACTCGTTTGGTTTACTGGACAGGAACGGAGCGGTATAAATTAGGAATGATCAGGCAGTTGATGTGGTATCAATGAAATGTGACAATCATCTTGAGTCGAGTGAAAAGAGTTTACCATTTCATAGACAGTCAGAGCTGCTAACAGAGTAGACTGTAACAGACAAGTGAAGGTCCCCAGACAGATTTCAGGGAATTAACTGTGTGCGAGTATGTGTGTGTGCAGGTGTAGAGAAGTGCGTGTGTGTGCACTGAACAGCAGCTGCAGAGGGTGACCTGCCATGACATTCTGGGGCACGTGGTGATTCAGTCACACCAGATTGAGCTGTGTGACGTGACACTGTGCTGCAGTAAGCTGCTCTTACCAGCGATAAAGCAGACGGAAGTCATTCATTGTCAATGTGAGCTGGCGATCTACAGCGACAAGAGGCGGAGCAACCGTTACAGATACGAAGTGGGCAGGGAGAGTGACGCGACAAAGTTGATGCAAATGGCATGCGAAGCGATTCTGCGACTACTAATGGAAGTGAGGGATGGCTGTACGTTTCTTTTTATCCACCTACAGTGAAACATTATCCGTGTTTTTTGGTTCCAGATACTCGTTCCTAGTCGCAGCTTCTGAACCAGCCGCTGAGACTCACCGTGCTGCTACGGGCTTGAAGTGTTTGATTTACCCAAAAGAGAATGATGCCAGTGATTTTTGCCGCAAAAAGGCGGAAGCAATTGCGAAGAGCAAACATTTTCGGGTCATTCGGACACTATATGCAATTTATGCTAGAGACAGTATGATATACCACTATAAAACCTTTGTTTACTGCAGCTGCAATCATAAAGACTATCCTGTACTCATCCCAGGACTTTTATTTACAATATGCTCATACCAAACATCCTTTAAAAACACATTAGTACTGTTTGTCTTTTCCCTTGATTTATAATCTCACTATCGGGTGTCACCCAGAAAAGGATGGGTTCCCTCTTGAGTCTGGTACCTCTCAAGGTTTCTTCCTCATGTTGTCTCAGGGAGTATTTTCCTTGCCACTGTCGCCTCTGGCTTCCTCATTAGGGATCTAGATCTACATCCGGATTTCTGTAAAGCTGCTTTGTGACAATGTCCACTGTTAAAAGCACTACACAAATAAAACTGAACTAAATTAAACGATTTCCCTCCCTAAAATTTGTATTTTAGCAGGAATACATTTGATTTGCTGTCCAAATGGGCAAGACATCTCACTTTTAGTGGAAAGACATTTAATTTGTGGTCAAATGGGTGGTGTGGTCTTGAATATAAAATCTAGTTATATCAGCAACAAGAAAACATTACTGTAGGTAAATAAATAAAAACATCTGAAACATTAAAAAGGTTCTGATAAAATTGTGATACTGCCTGCATGATTTTCTTTGCTTTAATGTGATATAAACGCATAGTGTAGTTCACGTTAATGTTCGCTCCATCTGTGGCAGTATAAAATGATTGGCTAATTAACAGTAGAATACATTAAAAATCTAAATAATAAAGTAATTAAAAGGTCAAATTCCTAGAGTGTTTATTTTTCATTAAAAATGTTTGGTAAATTTTTACATTTTTCAGTTTGGTACTGTTGACATTTTTCAATAAACCTACATAAAGTTTATGCTTCCATGCAGAATCTTTAAAGAAAGAATTGTGCTGAATCTAAGAATTTTTTTTTTTTTTACCCATCCTCAAAAACTCAATGCGCCATTGCAAAAAGGGTGGAAACTTTCCCCCCCCCTATTTTCCAAGAATACTCTTCTGTGAAATACAGCTAATTAAAAAGCTAAATCTAAAGTACATATATCAGGGTTTGTTCCATGATGACAAAGACCTCTTTATGCTATTTGGAGACCTTTTCATCCAAATATGCAACAGATTCCATTTCTCACACTGTCTGGCCCTTTACAGCACCAATCACATATGCCAAACTACATGAGAACATTTGCCAAATGTCAGTTACAGACTTTAAAACTAGACAATTGAAACTCTTCCATCTTGCAATTCCAGTGACTGACGCAATGTTGAGTAATAAGGGTAAAGCCTTAAAAGACACATGTCACAAACAGGGTCTCACACACACACACACACACACACACACACACACTAAGGAGGAGGGAATGTTCTGACCAGCAGAGGTGATGAGTCCCAGCACAGCCCTACCACTCCATTCCTTCCATGTCCACAGGCCCAGTTTGTGTGTGGTTTTAAAAAAAAATAATACTAATTTATGAGTGTAAGAGAGCCCGAGGTCGAAGTACGAAAGTTAAAGACAGTATTTTAAATGTTTGGAAGTAGGAGCACGTGCATGTCTGTGGCCCTCCTTCACTGCGCAATGGGACACACATTCCACCGGTGTTTCATGTTAATGTCTTACAAGCTTGGAACAATCACATCAGACACAATCCATCCTCCCAAAGGCATGCTGGGACGCAGTAAAGAAGGGAGGCACCCTCTCACAGAGTCTCATTGTGTCATTCAATGTGTGAACATTGAGAACTCATGTGCTACCTTCTCCAGTTAAACATAGACGCTCACACACATACTGCATTATACACTAGCACCTCAATAGCGCTTCATGGCACAATGTCACAGAATTTCCCATTCATCGCCTACGCTGGACTATTCCAAGACCTGTGAAATGAGGAACGAGGGAAAAAGTGCTTCCAGCACTGTAGCACAATCACACTCAATGTTAAAGTGCGTCCTTAATAACGAACAGTATTTTACCAGGATGCACGCATTCACATTTGGCAAGAAACATTTGCCATTACATGGGATGTGATGGACAACAAATTAATGGATTTATGTTTCAAAGACAGGAGTTTATCACAAGCGTTTTTTTCTTTCTCCTTACGCCACATTCTCAAAGTCTTCTGGAGAGTCTTTCAAATGACCACATCCTATTACTGTACCATTTATGAGACAAATAATTTGGTCCTTGGACTGACAGCTTTGGCCCTGGACAACAGCTCCTTCATTTCTGAACTGCTCCAGGCTATTCTTCTTCAATGACGACTTCATTTCCTCCTGTGCTAATGCTTTAAATCTTTCCTGGTATGGTACTGGTTCTGTTTACACATGAGCCCACCTTATAATTTCCCAGAAATTGTACCAGGTCTTGTCCCAGTAGATTGTTGCGTCAGTCCTGATTAATCGCCGCTAAATTCCCGCGTGAAAGTGCAAGTGTAAAAGGGACTGATCTTAAGAGGGAGACATGCTGGAAAGGACCGATCTGGTGGACAACATCAAACCAGATGAGATGATTTCCAAATTAAAAAGTGCTGTAATGGAAGGTTACAGTTTTCAGTAATTACTTTTCAGTAAAAACTAATTTCGGGTCTCCTGCTCTTTAAGAAGCCTGCTATCTAAAGGAGGCAGAGACAGTAGCAATGAAAAGCAGCGGCTTGGGGCTGATATTTGGAATAGAGACAGAAGTGCACAATTAGTGCTGCAGGTCAAGCAGGTTAGACACGGGGCATAGCCGAAATCTTTAGCTCGTCTGAAGCTGAAGCCTGCTACTCAGGTGTAATTCGCATGCAAAAGTGACACTGCAGGGAATTAAACACACATATGCAACAAATCATTTAAATGCACATGCTATCCTAAAATGGGATGAACCCATTCACCACTTTAGCACTGCTCAGCAGAATGACAACTTCTGCGTAGAAGTTTTAAAAAAAACAAATACATTTTTGGACACCACACCCCAAAACACCCACACGTTCCCATCACTCTCTCTTTGGGAGTATGTAAATTAATATCACAATAGCAGCTTATCTTTAATCCCACTGTGACTGTGTGCAAATATGAAAGTGTGAGGGAGTCTCTACAGAACTTCCTAATAAGGCTGCTGAAATCCAAGCTACTGCTCCTCCAGGAGTAAGCTTTGATCTGAATTATTATTACTGGAAGAGTAATGACAGCAGTAACATACACACATACACACTCACATATTGAACTTTTTATTTTCATATAAACCCTTCACAAACATACTTGTCCATTTTTGTTTTCAATGGTAGGCAATGGAATGTGAAGTAGGAGATATGTCACTATTATGAGATCCCAAATTCTGGACAGCACCAGAAAACACACATGCTCACACTGTTATAGCAATAGGAAGTGACATGTTCATTAATAATGGAATTATTTAACACAGTTAATCATGATCTTAAACTGGACTTGCGCTGATTTGGTCTTGAGCTTGACAGTGTGGGACCCATCAATCCCCAGCCTTGGTCTCGATTAGGTCCCGACATCCTCCGGTTTAAGGACTTGGACACTGACTAGGCAATCTCAATTAAATAATACACAGGTTTCACTAGAACTCAAAAGAGAAATTTGACCTGTGAGTGAGAGAGAGTGAATAGAGATGGGGAGGAGGTGTAGTGTGTTAAAGGCTGCTCTTTAAACAACACTCCCAGCAATCCTATCATACCACTGTCTGGAGATGAAAAGTGAGCATAAGAAAGAAAGACACACAAAACAGATTAAGATTTTTTTTAAAGCTGGGTCGTGTGTCTTTCAAAGATGGTTGACCATATGCAGGCACATACACATACACCATTGACCAGGATCTAGAGTTAGAACTAGTTGGTCCCAATCGGAAATTCCACAATGACATTTTATCTCTGCACCAATTACTGACATCCGAGACATCTCTTGTCGCTAAGACCACTGTACAAACTGTGGTCATAAGACAATAACGGCCCTTTAACCCAATTGATTTGGCTCAGCAGATGATGTCTATCTATTTTGAAAGTAAAGTAATCCAAATAACTCTGTTTTCGTTAATTGTGTAATAAGCAAGCCAAAGTAGACAGACAAATCTGCTCAGTTAAACACACAATACCAGCTAATGAAAAATCCAAGCCTGGTATAGTACCACAAACATTTATTTTACTTTCCCAAGATGCTGGAGGATTTGAATCCATGGACCCTACCTGCCTTGTGTCAACAGTCCAAGCTGGTGGAGGTGGTGTAATGGTGTGGGGAATGTTTTCTTGGCACAATTAATTATGTTAATACCAATCAATCATCGCTTGAATGCCGCAGCCTATTTGAGCCACAATTTACCATCTTCTAATGGCTACTTCCAGCATGATAATGCACCATGTCACAAAGCAAAAGTCATCTTAAACTGGTTTCATGAACATGACAATGAGTTCAGTGTTCTTCAGTGGCCTTCCCAGTCACTGGATCTGAATCCAGTAG
>JAOUQW010028545.1:0-10995 GCA_028565825.1 Olivaichthys viedmensis
ACACTTTTTCATATCATTAATCATACACAATAAATCCGAAATTCACGGTGTGATTTATCAGCTTTTCATTGGTCATTCAGATGTTAACTGCTGTGGGGTAGATGAAGGTTTTTGCCCACATTCCATATATGATCAAAAGTAAAAAAACGCAAAAAGTGGAGATACATGTTTTTCATTGGACAGCGACGATATGTGAAAATGAATATCCCAATCATTTTATTAATAACTGCACTTCATATTTGAACAGCAATTGATGTCACTTCCAAATATGTACGGTTCACTTTTGAGGAATTTGACTTGGCAGTTCTGCACATTAACACGGACATTATAACAAGGAAATATTAGAAAGAGTAAAATAAAATAAAAAAACTTAAGTAAATGAATAGTGTAAGTATTTAGATGTTATCTATCATTCACAGTATGTACAAGATATAGCACATTAGGGCTGCAATATTAATTCTGTTTCAATCGTAATTATGATTTTTGGCTTCCTCAATTAATTAAACCTAATCGCTTATAGCGTTAGCTATCAAAGCGCTCTGACAAGTCTTTTCTCTCCTTCTTTAGTTTAGATTTTTCTTATTTTTACATAATATTACCAGGAGTAATTTGGGATGGTACATGTCATAAATCTTTGGTTTATGAAATGTAAAATCATATCATGGCATAATGCTGATAATACAAAATGTGTTCATTTTTCTATTTTAAAGGTTTCACTGTATCATGTCTTTGCCAGAATAGAATGATATTATATATGATATTATTTTGATGCCAAATTGACAAACAAGGAAATACTGAAGGCTTCGTCACCCGATTATAGTGAGTTAAATTAAGCCCTTAGGGGAAAAAAATATAGATGTATTGAAAACTTGTTTTAATCGTATTTCCATGATATCAATGTTGAGAACTCCATATAATAACACATAAATTAAACAGCACCTACACTGTTGGCACCCATGAAAAATGTAGCGCTCCCTAACCTCCTAAATCTCAATTTAACCCCTGTATATTACCTCATTACTGACTGTACTGACTTTTTTAAGTTTTTTGTTAAGGTATTTAATTTTGGGCCAAAAAAACTCAAAAAGCCATGTATGTGTACTGCGCTGGCACATGCCTTTGTTTTCAGTCTAAGCGTGTTTGTATTAAGCTTTTAAACGATACACTCAATGAATGGGACTAATGAGCAGTCTTATTCTGATTCAGCGATTTATACAATTGAAGGCAATACAATAGGCTTATAATGTACGCTGTGAAAGAAAAACCTGGTTTCCACTGATTTTGAAAGGATTAAGTGCAATAAAACTGTTTTGTCCCAGAGTTGACTTAATTATTGTGATCAATAATTGTGATTTCAGTATTGAGCAAAATGGTTGTGTTTATCATTTTATCCGTTATTGTGCATCCCTACAGTATATATAATATGTACAGAATGCACAGACTGAACATCATGCACAGCTATACAGTATAATAAGTGCTGGCAATATGTAAATAATAATTATTTACAATATGAAGCATATGGCACGGTATGTACAGGATGCAGCATGTACAGTATGAACAGACAAAGAGTAATTGCACTTGGCTGAATTCCATCAGTAGCAGTAGTAATATTAGTGCTGAAAGGATTTGTGTAGTTCGTTATTGAGCAGGGTTACAGCATGTATAGTACATAGTATACTATATACTGTATTCTATGTTGGCAGTTTATTAGATATACCAATTTAGTAGCTAATAAGCAAGCAACTCAGTGTACAATACTGTGCATAAGTCTTTAAAAAATTCTAAAATTGTTTATTTTTTAATGACTATAAAGAGGAGCAAATAGTTTTTTAAAAAAACTGCATCAATTATTTTAGGTACACTGTTATAAAGATTTAGAAGGAAATCGGGTAAGGCTGTTTCAAGCATATTGGATATTTTTATCTGGAAAGTGGTCTATTACATAATGTCACTTTCTTTAATTCTTTAATTTAATTAATTTTTTTGGAAAATAAATATTTTCTACTCACATAGTAATGCAAAAGACATGAAATAAACATTTAAGACAAAATTTATTTAAAAAATGTGGGGTGCCTAAGACTTTTTAACAGTACTGTATGTACTACATAATAGCATAACATTTATGACAGTTGCATAATACATACTACAGTACCATAATGTATACTACAAATAGCATAAAATATACTACACTGTGCTGTTTTAGGTCTTTAAAAAACTTCACTGCTTAATAACGGGTTTTCTTTTCTCACTCTTTATGGTCTTGGTGAGTTTGTGCGTTGTTTCCAGACGGTTAAGCATTTTCCATGACAAAGAGTCTAAAGAGATCCCACACTGGCATTTTGAGGTGACATAAGTATGTTAATTGCAGACAAACACTTCAAATGAAAGTAGTGTATGCTCACTGGTCACTTTTGCTGTACCAATGACCAAATTCCCCCATTATTGCAAGGACAGGAAAGGAGGCTATTCAACCCCCAGAAGCATACAATGGCCTCCCACATGCCCTATAACCGAGCACATGGTCATCATTACCAGTGTCCGGTGGTAACTGTCTTTAAAGCTGGAGAAACTATAGCCACGTCATCTTCCATCGTCTAAACACTAACACACTCCCACAATGTAATGAGCAAATCAACCAAATAACATAGCATTAAACTCCTCAACCTATCCAAAATTTGGAATAGTTAAGGTTTGGGTGAGCACTGGGGTTAGCGGTCGTAGCTTTTTCTTATGACATAATTTGTATGAAATCCAAAACAATATCACTCTCCAATAAATCTTGTATGTGGTCTGAATTCTGGTTGCCTGAGCAGGTTGCGAACGACGTTGAAGACATATAGATGGACAACCATGTCATGGAGTTCAGCGTCCAACGTTCTAGCACAGCTGGGCTCCAACGCCTGACCTACATCTGATTTTACTCTTGCTGGCATCGCTTAAATAGAGCCTGTGGTTATTGTAGGCGCTGTAAAAAGCACACGTTTATATTTCCTGCTGCAGCAGGAGCCTATGATCTCGTGGCTGGAGGGAAGGCTTTAGAGCCACGAGTTCCAAGGTCTTTGGGAAGGCTTATTTTATCGACGTTCCGAGCATGTGATCATCGTTAACTCTGCCAGATCGTGGCCCTGCCTCTCATCCCTGGTTTAGGAGTGCGAACACATGGAAGGCTACTCAATGGAAAAGCAAAAAGAATGTTAGACGATGACTAGAGATAGAGATTGCTGGGCAATGTGATGGTGTTAGTGGAGTTTAGAGAAGAGGGGGTAATAAGAAGACAGCGCTGGAGAGACGAATCAAAACCACAGTTCCTCTATTACAGCTGTCCTTCCCCCATTTATAGAAAGTTTAATTCCTCTTGTACCTCAAGAGTGTAATCCTAAAAGAATGAGACTTATAGCTTGTAACTCACTAGTGTAATTGTAAAAGGATACATATATCGGTAACACTTTACTAAAGGGTAATGTTCACAACAGCGCTACATGACACTTGCATAAGCCCTTCAAAAACCTACACAAGCAATTATAAAAGGCTTATTACAATAGGCGTCATTTGTTATAAAGACTGCTTTCAAGTTGACATCATTTTTTGTTGACATAAAGTTGCGGTATGACATTTTCCAGCCTGGTCCACGTTAGAACAGCATGACAACTGACTTTGTAGCTCAGTGGACTTCTGGTATGTCAGAGTCACATAATGAAAACCAAACTCACTCTAATTAAGGGTAAAAGAAACCATACATAACCCTGTCATCACGGTGTCATGACGTTGTCATAAGCATCCATAAAAAACTTATAAGCAGAAATATGAATCTTACTTTACTCAGAGAAAATATACTGTACATAACTCTGTTGTTAGAGTGTGATGATGGTCACTGTTAAAACCTTCACTAGAACACAGTGTTGTACAGCAGGTTTTTATGTCGATGGTTCCACCAAATGGCAAGTTCAAAAGACACTGTGGAGCATCTTTTTAGAAGTGTTCATTTATTTCAATTTAACCTTCACTTGGCAGGCTTCGTCACATCATTGTGCACATTGTGTACATTTTATACAGTTTCACCCTGATCTCACAAAGAATGTGTAGAAAAGTGTAGAATTTGGTGGGGAAAACGAGGAGAATAACAGTACAATTAAGACCAAGCTCACCCCTTTTTCATACATTCAGTACTCTTTATAGCATTAGACAAATCGAATGTTGTGAGATATAGAAAGTTTGCTGAATTAATGATTTAGAGTAAAAAGCTACTGTGGATGATGAGGTGTAGTTAATTATGTGTATTATCATAATTATGTCCTCTGCAAGCTCTACTAACAGAATTAATCACACATTTTTTCAGCATCTGTCTCACATCTAAGTGAACTAATACATGTGTAATTGTCATCATTGGAATTAACACTCAAAATCAATAGAATGTGATGAATCTATTGCTAGTGAAAACCATTCGACTCGGATTTGAAATAAAATGGGAGACTGTAAGGCCGTAAACGGGAAGGCAATCTCATCTCTCGCTCCTTCTCGTAATCCAATAATCCTTCCTTTTTATTTGCCCTGGGGCTCAGGCAAGCCCACACAGGAACCTTTAGCATATGCCGGTGATGGCCCATAAGCCAAGGAGGAAATGATTGCATAGATTCCTAGCGTTTGACACCAGAGCTGGTGGTAGATTTATTTGAATTTATTCATCAGGATTATATGACTTTAATTGTCAGAGGAATGCATTGTTTTGGCTAATATCTACTACTTTAATGCAGTAATTTCCATGGAGAGATATGACAGGGACTCAGGTAACATTATATATTTGTGACATTGGGAAATGTTTGGATACTGTATGAGTAATGCTGTTTACATTATGTATAGTGATGGACTTATGCAGTAGGCTGTTGTCATATTGGGTGCAATCTTTGAAAACAGCTATACAGAATGTCTAAAGGCAAGGACAATTTTTTTCAAATGCATCAACTCAAAAGACTGGAAATAAATCACTGTCTGATGGAGATTATTACAGAAATGCAATAATTCCAAATATCTAGTCTTGTTTATGTGGGCTATCTCTCTCTATCTATATATCTATCTGTCTTGCTCACTCATTTGCTCTCCTCTTTACCTTTTATTAATTTTTTTGTCTTCCACACACATGCATGCACACTCATAGTAAAGCCAGGTAATTACAATGGCAGAATTAAGAAATTCTGTATTGTACCAACAAAAACATGTCAGAAACACAAATCTGCTTCAAACAGATGAGACAAACAATGTCATTATTTCTACTTCCTGTCCTGTGCCACATTTACATTTAAAATTTAGTCATCTAGCAGAGGCTCTTATCCAGAGCGACTTTTCAGGAAACATTTGGATTAAAAACATCAGCCCTGACTGGACACCAACAATAATTAAGCTTGAATCTGGATTAAATTAAAGATTATCTGTTATTCCACTTGCACCTAACTTTAAACCTTGTTTCAAAATAATCATTGCATTTAAGCCATCAGTTAATACTGGTTTTAATTGCACAGTAAAAGTTTGCTCCATTACTTCAAACTCAGATTTTAAATTTCAGTTAGGGATTCATTATAATCCTGCATCTAAGGTGGTTTAAATGTCTGAAATGGCAGCATATATTAGATGGATTGCAGAAAACAAAATAATTCAACAAAATAATTTTTAAAAAGGGAAGATAAAAAGGTATCACTAATGACTGATCTCAAAGGCAACATTGTTGCTGTTTAATTTTTGAGACTGTGGAATCCATCATGATGGACAATCAGAATTAATCAAGGTTTTATATGGAGGTTGAGATTTTAATCAGGGGTTAAGGTTTTCAGCACCATGGTTAAAATTGAGTGGTGCAACACAACTCGAATTACAATAAAACTTAACAAATCTTTGATTAGCTCAACATTTTTTTTTATCTAACCTTTGTTGGTGCAACCCACCCTATGTGTTCAAATTGCTTATAGGTTTGTCCGTGATTAATTGTCTATATAAGACTGGAATTGTGCTGTAAGTCATTCCTTACCATGCTCCAGCACCTTCAGACAAGCATCATGAATGGCACAGGCTATGTTGGGAAGCTACATCTCTGTTACTGCAAGAGTTTTTTTCTGCTTAAAAACAATAAGTGGAGTACAAAAAGCGTAGTGCACCAGTTCAACATCAAATGACTAGACCGAGATGAGAACGAAGCCATGGTCTTGCTTTATTAATCAGATAACCCATTGTTTATTTTGACTTTTGGAAACTATTTGAAGCTGGCCACATGGTAACCCATAACATATTTCATATCATGCTATGGGGAGCCATATGAAGGTGCAAACCTAGCTCTGGGCTCTTTTGCCAAGGACTAATAAAGGCCTTGATTCTCTCTACATGGACCAATCACATCTCCCCGATGCACCTTAGCTCAGTCCAAAGTGCTGTTGCTGAGCAACGTGCGGTCTGGTGTTGGAGTGCGCGCCTGTTTGTTCCCTTCGAGCGCTGCTGAGAAGAAGCGAAGACACCAATTGGTAAACGGCACCCATATACCCAGGGGGCTCTGGATCAATGTTTGAACAAACAAGCTCTGGCGTTCTGGCTTCCTCACTTTCTTTCCCGCACTTGCATTTTGTGTCCCACCCCTTACCGTGCACTTACAACACACCGCAAGCAACTTTGTTAAACTTTGTCAATTAATTTCTTAATAATTGATCACAAAAGTCAATAGGGCTTGGGAATGTGATGTCACGGCGAGGTGATCTGCCATACTTGTTGGGTTACAAACACTTACGAGGCATTAAAGTAAGATAACTAGCCAACCTTATCTGGTGAGTTACTGTTCAAATCCAGGGTCATTGTGGTAATTGCAGTTTTAAAAAAAAATAGACAATGGAATATAATTTAACAGTTTTTCTGTGTGGAGAAAAAAGTGGAGAGCAATAAGGTCTCTGAGGTGACAGAGACACCAAAAGGCTTGAGTTCAATGATAACAGACAAAAAACATTACTTTCTGCAGCATCTTGAAAAAAATATCAGAGTGCGCTCCTGGTATTTACATTCTGCTGAGTTGGAAATTTACTTGATGCTCCTCGGCTACCTTAAATGAACAAATTACGTTTGCGAGCTTTTTAGACTGACTCTCTCTCTCTCTCTCTCTCTCTCGCTTTCACTGGATTAGTCTTTGTTAACATAATTTCATAGTTATTTATATTTCCATAGCCAGAGAACGTCCTGAAAGCTTTAACAAATGAGCTAAGATCATAACGAGGAATTAAGTTACTGCCATGTTCTTTAGGAGTTAATCGCATAGCAGGCAGGACAGAGCGCATTTATTCTGTACATTACATACAAGCATATTACAAACATGTAGAACTGTACAAGAACATGTGTAGTCATGAGTCAAAATCTGACAAATGACCATCCGTGGCCGGTAGTCTAAGAGAGCGTAATTGACCCTGCTCTCTGGGTGGGATGGATGGCATTACACTTTCTCTCCTGTCGATCAAAGCGGCACCAGCCAATCGTGGGCGTCAATAGCCTGCATTGGTCTATTGTAGAGTTTAAGCTCTTGACTGAGCCAATGAAATTCATCATACTTTTTTTTGTGCTCCAGAATTGTCTGGGTCCAACAATGGCGTTTTCTCTTCATCTTTAAAAGTACTCAACAAGGATCTGCGCTGTAAAATGATTGTTCTTCTACCACAAAAAAGAGTGTAATTTCTTTCAGATAAATTGAATTGTTTTGGTGTGCAAAGGCTTTTGCTTGTCTTGTATGTTGTTCAGGAGGGTGTAGAGGAGTTGATTGTTCCTAGAATAGGCATGCTTTCACTTCTTCTAGCAACATGTTCACACTCAAGTCTCTGTTCTGTCAACTGCAAAAGGATGCATTTACTAATGCAACACTCCCTAAACACACAGACGATGTCTTCACATCATTACCTTCCCCATGACAACAAAATAATAAAGTGTGTTAATTACATAATCTATGAAAACTTGTATTTAGTGTCCACTGCTTGCTTTGACCTTTCTTCATGACGGTTTGTGATGGTTCAGACACGACAACAGAATTTCTCACAACTGCAAATGAGAAATCGATATAGTCATATGACTTACATTCTTACATACACATACTCTAAATGTCCAAAGAGGTTTGATTGAAGCTGTCAACAGCAGGGTGAGAGCACACACTCGCCTGGACCCCCACTATGATAGACCACCCACCATTATTACAACTCATCTGCTGATGGACCCTCTCCTGCAATTCATGTGTGCTCTTAATTTGTTTCACAGTACACAGATAATCAAAATACAAAAAAAAAAAATAAGACACACAACAACTACTTCACACTTTGGATTATTTATTTTATATTTTGTTTTGATCTGTACCCCTCTTCACACTGCTAAAGAATAATTAACTATTTTCTAGAGCTACTCCATTATACATGTTATCCACCGTGAGGATATAATATATTTAATCACTAATTGTTTTCGCTGTAATAGGCCCGTGATAATCAAATTTAACCCGCGCGTTTACAGAGGCTGCAGTTTTCTGTCAGCTCTCGTCTTGGGCCTTGGCAACAGCAACGGTGTTGATTCATTATTGAATTACAGTCTGCATATTTTCAAATTATTCTGTCTTTCTTTTCTGTACTTTAATACACGGAATTGACAGTTTATTAATTATTTGAACGGTACACCAAACAAACTGGCATTGTCACTGTGCTTGTTCCATGGAATCAAAATATAGCGCAGAAACTACAGAAAGACCTAGCTGGTTAACATTAGCTAGCTAGCTCAAACACATGCTCTTGTTAAAGAGAAAAGGATTGCTCTGTTCTGGAATATATCCAACTACATTTGTGTGATACCAATACTATTTATTTTATTTACAGCATTTAGCAGACGCCCTTATCCAGAGCAACAGGTCATGATACAGCGCCCCTGGCACAGAGAAGGTTAAGGGCCTTGCTCAAGGGCCCAACAGTGGCAGGTTGGCAGTCCCAAGGCTTGAAACCATGACCTTCTGATCAGCAGCCCAGAGCTCTAACCACTGAGCCAACCCTTCGCCTGGACGGCTGCAGAATTCAGTTTCAACCCACATCTAACACGTCTTATCCAGCTAATCATAAATGGATTATCTGGTTCAGGTAGATCTCCTGGAGCTGAGCCAAAGTGCTTTTACTGGCTATGGCATTCCATATCCTACTTATGACAGCATGACAACCATGGTATCATGAGAACAAGAATGTAATGATGAGAATGTAATTTTTCTCCCAGAGCATCTCAAACTCCTTGCACCAAACTGGTTCAAGCGTCTTGAGCTATAAGGTGCTTGAATTTGTATTCTAGGAGTAAACATGGTGAAAAGAGCATGCTTGTATGCTTGCCATCCGTCATCTAGTCTACCAGTGGAATTCTTTTCAACCCTTTACTGTGGACACTTTTGTCCATTACAAACATGCATGATTTGAGGTTTAAAACTATTTCACAGACAAACCAGACCATAATTACAACGTTTATGAGTATTATTTTTGAAGCACCGTCTCAAAACAGACACCAACGTCTCAGCTGGACAGAAATAGAGTGAGGAGAATACAAACAAAACAAGCAATGAAATGTGGTTTGCTGGACTGAAAATCTAACAATATGTGCCTGTGTCCTCACAAGTGAGTTCATGAACTGTTTTCAAAGGAATATTTCCTTTCATTATTATCATCAAACATCAAATGTGATATATCAAAACACTTGAAATGATTTTATTTGCTTGTTTTTTTTATTGTCAGCTCTGCTCACCAACCTGTACTTCCAAAAATAATTTTTTTTATTTCCGTTCCAGATCATAAAATGCAACACTTCCAGATGGTCTAAAAGAAACAACTTTCACCCTGCCTGTCTCTCCCTCTCACCAACCCCTATTAATCTTTCTCTTTGTATAAGGATCTTCTCCCCATCCAGCATCCTCCTCTCGGTCTGTCCTGCTGCTTAACCGTGTGAGTCTGCTCCCTCGTTAGGGACTGCTAAGGTAACGTATGCCGTATATCAATCTCCTTAGTAGTTCCATATGCGGAGGAGACTGGCAAGGCGAGCACTCCACACGAACACAACAAGCGGGAGGAGGAGAAGGAGGGGGAGGAAGGAGCACGAGAACTCTGTCTGGCTGGATGCTTCTATTGACAAAGTGAGACGCAGCAGCTGCAAACAGATGTGGAATGCAGAAGGCCGAGGTCTAAAACGTTATCGGCCCTGTGTTTATCATACAGGCCTGCCTCTGTAGCCCTCCAGATGTCCTTTAGGTTTGCATTCCTGTCTTGTAACTTACAAGTGAAGCAAAATCTAATCCAAATTTAATCCAAGTAGCATTCCTAAAGGGCCCAACATCGGCCCTCTGGCAGTTCTGAAATCTGAACTCGCAGCCTTCCAGCCACAAGCACAGAACCTTAACCGCTTCCATTAACCTGAGCCTTTACACTGTCTGGTTAGCTGTCCTCAAGCCAAAAAGGGAAAATCCGAGAACCAGTTAATCTGACCAAAATAAATCACTTACACATCCCTTCATATTTGTAAATGAATTTCTCCAAGGTGATTGTAGAGATTTAGCAAAGACACATTCTTAAACTTAATAAAGGTAGTGCAAAAATAGAGCTTACACACACCGGCATATTTATAAATGGTGTTCTTGTGTTGTGCTCATGGCAATTTGTTAATACAAATGAAGGTAGTTCTTACACAGTCTCACAAAATTCTGCAAAATTCATGAGAATCCATACAAAGTCCAAGTCATATAAGTTACAAAAGGTTCATATGAATGAAGTCATAAAAACGCGATCACATTTAAAATGTCTTTCTATTAATATATTCATTCCTATGGATTTTCTGAGCAATTGGATTAGCAGGGATATAGCGGCTCTAGCAGTCCGGCGGGGCGTTGTCTCTCTGCCTTTGTTCTGGCACCCGGGCGTAGGACGGACGACGGCCTTGGTACAGAACAAATTCTGGTGGCCCAACATGGCTAGGGACATAAAG
>JAOUQW010028546.1:5000-10991 GCA_028565825.1 Olivaichthys viedmensis
ATTGGGGTAACATGCTCTGACTTTTTTTCCCTGGTAAGGACACGTTCTGCTGCATTCTAAACTAGCTGAAGTTAGTGGTTATGAAAGCATGCACTAGTTTCTCAGTGTCATGTAAGGGTTAGCACATGTCTTATTTTGGCTATGTTGCTCAGATGATAATATGCAGTTTTAGAGATGTTACTTACATGGTAAAATGATAAACCAGCATCTAGGATTACACCAAGGTCCTCAACTGTAGCTTTAGGTTTCACAGAATAACCATCAAGCTCTAAGGTGAAATCAGTGACCTTAGTACTTAGTACCCAACATCAGTATTTCTGTCTTATCCGAATTTAGGAGAAGGATGTTTTTATTCATCTGAGTTTTTACGTCTTTAACACAATCCTTCATTTTGCGTAGCTGTGCTGCTGAATCTGGCTGAACTAATCAGTATAATTGTGTATCATCAGCGTAGAAGTGAAAGACAACATTATGTTTTTGAATTACATGCCTAAGGGGTAGATATACAGTAAAGGAAAAATAATAGCGGGCCTAAAACAGAACCTTGTGGGACCCTTTTTAGGCTCTGAGGAATCTCCATTAACACTAACAAACTGGTAACGCACTGTCGAGTGAGATCTAAACCAGGTGTTGTCAAGCCTGTCCATTAAAATATCATGGTCCATAGTGTTAAATGTTGCACTTAAGTCCAACAAAATCAAAACAGAAACATATCCACAATCTGAGGCAAGCAGTAGGTCATTGACCACTTTAGTCAGCGCTGATTCTGTACTATGATGCTTCCGGAAACCAGACTGAAATACATCATACTTAAAAAAAGAACAGAGCTGTTGGGCGACAACTTTCTCCAAAATCTTAGATAGAAAAGGTGTGTTGGAGATTGCGGTTCCTTAAGGAGAAGTTAAACAATGGCTAGCTTAAAAAACTTGGGGATATGGCTTGTTCGTCTTGTTGAAGTCTTATAATGGCAGCGGAACCTTCATGTCGATACGACGTTTGATTGACATTCATCCAAACATTTTCAATGCTGATTAAACGTGATCGGATTCTGCGTTCCTTAAATACTGCAAGCGCGGCTGAGCTTAACTTTAAATGGCTTAATCTGCCATCTTCTAGGTTAATTTCAGAGTTGTCAGGGTAACTGAACTGGATTTTGTGTAATCCGTGTACATGGAATGGAAACATCTGGATTTTCGTGAATCTTAGGTTAGGTTATGTCAATGTGTGTGTGTGTGTGTGTGTGTGTGTGTGTCTTACATTAGTTTTAAAGGGGCAGGAATTACTTATTTTCAAAAATAGTCCTGGTTCCTAGGTTTACTTTCCCTTTAAGCACAGGTGTGTGGTGTGTGAGCACATATCTCATGTGTGTGTGTGTGTGTGTGTGTGTGTAAGAGTGATGTCATATTTACATCTGCTTTTGGTATGCATGTGGGAGATTGTGTGAGCATGTGTGTGTGTGTGTGTGTGTGTGTGTGTGTATGAGTTTGTGTGAGTGTGTATGTGTGTTGTCAGCTGTCCAGCTGTAAGTCATTGACCGTTTGCCCGTTTTTCTTCCTCAGGCTGTCTGATGCATAAATCACATATCGTCGCTGTCCAATGAAAAACATGTTTCTCCACTTTCTGCGTTTTTTAAAACTTACCATATATGGAATGTGTGCAAAAACCTCCATCTACCCCACATCAGCTAACATCTATACAACCTACAAACAAATCACACCGTCAATATTGGATTTATTATCTCTGATACTCTCTATGAAAGTGTTTTTTTGTGTTCCTGAAATTTTTTAATTTTGGAGATACATGCTTTTCATTGGACAGCGACGATATGTACCTTTTTTTAAGGTGTGCACGTGTGTGTTTTACATAAGCATGCATCTGTTGTGTGTGTGTGTGTGATTGTGGGTACACGTGAGAAGACTTTTTGTAAGTGCATTATGGGTACGAATGTGTGTGCCTCACCCCTTTCTCCTCTCCCCTGTTCTGCTTCACTGTTCTCTGCAGGGCACACAAAAAAAAATGTTCTGGACCGAACACCAGATTCATTGTCATTTCATTCATTTAACCAGAACCAGAAGTCCAGCTCTGATCTTCCCCTCAGGCGTGCTCGTAAAGCCCAGAGAAGGCAGCCAGCTCCCAGAGAGCCCGCAGAGGAGAGAGGATGGTCTGTTTTCTGATTCAGGCCAGAGCTCAGGGTGAACGGTGGTGATAGCTTTAGCACAAGATTGATTTTTCTGTCTCAAAGCTCAGTCTGATCTCTCTCTTGATACCCAGTCTGATCTCTCTTTCTCCTGAAGCTTAGTCTCATCTCTCTCTTGAAGTTCAGTCTAATCTCTAGCTATTTCTCCTAACGCTCACTTTGATCTCTCTCCTGAAGCTCAGTCTGATCTCTTTCTGTTTCCTGAAGCTTAGTCTGATCTCTCTTTCCTGAATCTCAGTCTAATCTCTCTCTATTTCTCATTCCTGAATCTTTCATCTAATGCTTGGTTTGAACTCTCTCTCACGAAGCCCAGTCAGATCTCTGTCTCCCCTGGAGCTCAGTCTGAGCTTTCTTTCTCTCAGTCCTGGAGCTTAGATTAATCGCTGTCCATTTCACAAAGAGAGGAGAGAGGATAGTCTGTTTTCTGTTTTAAGCCAGAGCTCAGGGTGAACGATGATAGCTTCAGCACAGGATTGTCGTATGCTGTGTCTCAGATCACATACTATGACCTAATACATTGAAAAAAAATCTAGGTGAGAACTTAGAACATACTTTTGTACTTAAGGGAAATTACGTTAACCCTAAACCCCGGTTCTGGACTGTGTTCAGTGCTACAGATGTGCCACAGTACTACAGAGACTCATGGATAGCCCCGCCCCTTCTGTTCCGTGGTGCATGATGGGACAGGTTAGTGCAAAAAGTGTCTGTCACTCCACACTTCATTTGTTCTACCAATGCAGTCCATCATCCGGTTCTTTTTACTGCACTACAGTGATTCATTTTTCCCAGTGTTCAGTAAAACTGAAGGATTTGTGACAAATGGAGAATGCATTTGTCTTAAAGCATAAGTTTGACTTTAGTCACACATGCCGGGCTACAGCTATGCAGCAATAATGACTAGTGCCAGAAGCATTTTGCTCCTGAACTATTAGGTGTTGATGACACGAGTTACTGAAGTGAACGAGATGATCTCAGTCACTGTCAAGCACTGACTTGTTTCTTTTGTTCGCTAACAGCCTTCTTTTCAGATTTAAAGGATCCAGGACTGATTAACTTGAGCATAAGCAAATAGCTGTATAGGGCTAAAATCTGATCTCTGCATATGCTGTAATTCACAGTGAGCCCACAGATGTTTGGATCTTGAAAAAAGACAGAATCATCTGAACGACTTCTCATCGAACACACTCATCGAACCTCAAATCGCTCTCCTGAAGCTCAATCTGATCTTTTCCTCCTCAAGCTCAGTCTCATCTCTCTTTCTCTTCTAAAGCTCAGTCTGATCTTTTCCTCCTGAAACTCAGTCTGATCTTTTCCTCCTCAAGCTCAGTCTGATCTCTCTTTCTCTTCCAAAGCTCAGTCTGATATTTTCCTCCTGAAACTCAGTCTGATCTTTTCCTCCTCAAGCTCAGTCTGATCTTTTCCTCCTCAAGCTCAGTCTGATCTTTTCCTCAAGCTCAGTCTGATCTCTCTTTCTCTTCCAAAGCCCAGTCTGATCTTTTCCTCCTGAAACGTAGTCTGATCTTTTCCTCCTCAAGCTCAGTCTGATCTTTTCCTCCTTTGCTCAGTCTGATCTTTTCCCCCTGAAGCTCAGTCTGATCTTTTCCTCCTGAAGCTCAGTCTGATCTTTTCCTTCTGAAGCTCAGTTTGATCTCTCTTTATCTCCTAAAGCTAAGTCTGATCTCTCTGTCCTGAATCTCAGTCTGATCTCTCTCTTCTGACACCCAGTCTGATCTTTCTTTCTCCTAAAGCTTAGTCTCATCTCTCTTCAACTTCAGTCTAATCTCTCACTATTTCATCCGAAGCTCACTTTGATCTTTCTGTCTCCTGAAGCTTAGTCTGATATCTCTTTCCTCTCATTCTACTCCACTATATCATATTGCAGTTGGATCTGTCTCTTAAAGCTTAGTCTGATCTCTCTCCTGAATCTCAGTCTAATCTCTCTCTATTTCTCATTCCTGAATCTTTCACCTAATGCTCAGTTTGAGCTCTCTCTCACGAAGCCCAGTCAGATCTCTGTCTCCCCTGGAGCTCAGTCTGATCTTTCTCTCTCTCCTAATGCTTAGTTTAATCTCTCTCTCATCTAAAGTTTAGTCTGATCTTCTTCTCTCAATCCGAAAGTTTAGTCTGATCTTTCTCTAACTCCTTATCCTGAAGTTTAGTCCTTTCTTCCTCTATCTCTCTTCTCTGAAACTCTGTCTTATCTTAGTCTCTCTCCTGCAGTCTAGTCTAATCTCTCTCTCTCCTCCTCTCTCTTAAAACTGAATTTAATCTCTCTCTCATTCATGAATCTCGATCTGGTCTTCCACAATGTATCAAGCTCCTGCCCATGTGTTTCTTCTGTATACTAAACACGAAAAACAATCAGGGCTGAATATCCAACCTGCTCAGGATGTCTGTCTTAGGGCCTTCCTCTCATCAGACATTGTATCTCTCCATTGCAGGCTCTAAAGCCAGAACTTTTCTGAGTGCTGGGACCAATCGGAGAACAGAGTCCACTGATGACCAATTAGTTATCCAATGATGGAATGTTGTTTGCTAAGCCTGATTGCCGTGGTTTGATGGAATGTGGTTTGCTAAGCGCCTCATGGCGACCCTATGTAACCGCACCCCCACCTCCTCTGTCTATTCTTTCATCTAATTCCCAGCATTCTTTTGCAGGGCAGTGAGTTTTTTTTCATCTCTCTCTCTCTCTCTCTCTCTCTCTCTCTGTCTGTCTCTGTCTCTGTCAGCAAACTTCTGTCCAACAGGGCCTCACACACACACACACACACACACACACACAGGTACCCACGAGGGCTGTCAAATTCCTTTAAAAATGACATTTAAAATGTAATTACTTAAAAGATTTAGTATCCAAACGCATTCAAGCATGGGTCTATGAGCCTATAATGTTATACTGTCACAGACAGAGTAGCACTACTATGTGTTCGTATCACATAAACCACGGAAGGTGTGTCCACTTCCTTAAGCAAAGAAAATCACAAGGAGACAATATCATTTTATCATGAACTTCAATGTTTCAGTTTCTTTTTTATTTATTTACCCACATGAATGTTTTCTTGCTGCTGATATTTAGCCCAACCCGGGATCCACGTCAAAATCCGCCTTCAACTCGTCTTCACGCAGGAATAATTTTTTCAAAAACTACTTTTCACAAAATCATTTATTTGTTAATGAGTCAAAAACAACACCAGGATTTTTGGCACAGGTGGATAAGTTTTGGAGAGAGAAGCCCCAGGCTATATGCTTCTCATTTAGCTGGAGAATGTTTTTCGCCATCCATGATTTGACAATCTTAATGCCATCAAAAAGAAATTTTAAGCACTGGTTGTCTTCAGGTTTTTATGGAAGATACAGCTGTATATTATCTGCATAAAAATGATGGGAAGTTCCATATTTCTGAAAAATTGTAACTACTGGAAGCAGATATAAAGAAAATTAAACTGGGCCTAAAATAGAGCCTTGGGGTATGCCATGTGTAATAGGACCTGGAGATGAAGTGAAAATTCTTTGTCCATGTTAACTGAAAGTGTTATTTTAGATACTTAACATTTTGCTTAATATTGAGACTTGATTCAGTTACCGGAGTCGAGTGAAAGCAATAAATCGTTAGTCAATTTAAGAAGAGTCGGCTCTTGGTGCTACGGTACTGTGGTGTTCCCTAAAACCTGACTCAAACCTGTCCAAGATGTCATTTTCACTTAGACATGAAGAGAGCTGTCACGGTTCGGCCCGACCCTACACGCACTACCCCCGCTCACCACCAGAGGTCTCCATCACCCGACTCCACATAT
>JAOUQW010028547.1:0-10989 GCA_028565825.1 Olivaichthys viedmensis
CAAACAAGTTAATGTCCGCGGTCGTCGCCATGACGACCGCTTACGCTATGTTGCGCGCTCCGCCAGGCGCGTGACAGTTAGCTATCTCACGAACACTAGCATGCTAGCTAACTTAGCTAACAACAAGTTGTCATTTAGGTTAATGTTAGTTAGTTAGTCAGCTAATGTTAGCTAAGTTAGCTGACTGACTAACATTAACTAAAATATTCTAAAATGTCCATAATCTTCACTACTAATGCTAACTAGCGCACATGAGCTAACTTTACAGGACTTCTGAAATGTACTTATAAACGTTTCTAATAATACAACTTTTTTATAATACAGCAAGACAAGATTAGCAAGTTAGCCAAAAAGCTAACATAAAATCTGCTAGTTACTTCGCACAGTGTTACTAATTACACTAATTACATTATGCAGAGACAAGAAAGAAAAAAAAAATCAAAACAAAATAATAATGGTGTCACGCACACGGCTGTGCGCAGGACATAGTGTGGCGGTAGCCAGGGCAACGGCAGCCACGTGCGCGACCATGCGCGTTTGTTTGTTTTGTTGTTAGTGTCTTGTGATGTGATTGTCCCCACCTGCATGTTGTTTGTTAGTAATTATTAACCGTTTAAATACCCGGTTGTTTCCGTCCTGTGTTGTCTTTGAATGTTTGTGTGTTAGCACGCCTGTCACGACGTGAGTCTTTGTTTGTTCCCCCTGATCTGTTTAACGATAATAAATATGTTGTTTGTTGAAAGCGGCTTCGCGTTTGTGTCCGCGCCCCTGCGCACCCGCACCGTGACAAATGGAGAGACAATTCAACCTGTATCATGTGAATGTGCAAGTCAATTTTTAAGATTGTTTAATTTAAAAAGAGCTATAAATACTGTAAAATAACATATAAAATATTTAGTTTAACAGGTATCTTTCAGCTAATGGCTAATTGTAATTTAATGCTTTGTAATGTAATTTTAGACTTACTGCCATAAAATAATCTATTTGAAAACAGTGAAAAACATGTAAAATTGTAAGATATATCCCTGTGAATTGAGGGTTTTTTTTGTCTTACAGTGTAATTTTAGTTTTTGTACTTTTCAGGATCTAGACCCAGATTTCTGTGAAGCTGCTTTTTGATGATGTCTATTATTAAAATCGTTATACAGATTAATTTAATTGAATAAAGTTTTTTTGTGCCTTGTCTTTAGAGATGAATGCATATTATGTAAGAAGCTTGGAACGGGCAGAACATGTTTAAGTTATCATGAATGGTCTACAGTTGTAAGAAAAGTGCATTCATGGTATATTAAAGTTGGCTACTTTCCATATTTATAGGAAAAAATGAAGACAGAAATTAATATACAGACGTGGTCGAAAATATTTTCAAATAATGCACCATTCGTCCTGAAAAGTGTTGCAATTAAAAGATCTTTTGTCATCCATAAATGCATATCTTTTGTTTGCAGCAGAACAAACCAAAAAAACTGTGAAACAAATTGCATTATTCCTTCTACAAAGACAATCTAAAATGGCCTGGACAATATTATTGATACCCTTTAGAAATGACAAGAAATAATTGTATTGTAGTGATACTTCAAGCAGACTACTCTCTTCTAATTTATATCACAGGTGTCTTCAATCCTACAATCAATCATTCAGCCTATTTAAATGAAGAAAAGTACTCACTCTGCTGTTTGGTCTTCCTGTGTATATCACACTAAACATGGAAAAGAGAAGAAAAAGAAGGAGTTGTCCGAGGAGGTTAGACAGAAGATAATGGTCAAAGTAAAAGGCTACAAGACCATCTCCTTGATGTTCCTGTGTCCACTGTTGCTAATATTATCGAGACGTTTAAGGCCCATGGGACTGTAGCCAACATACCTGCATGTGGCCGCAAGAGGAAAATTAACCCAAGATTGAAGAGAAAGATTTTACGAATGGTGGAAAAAGAACCAAGGAAAAAACTTCTAAAATATGCAAACTGACCTTCAAGCTCACGGTGCAACAGTTCAAGTCGTACCATCCGTCGTTATCTGAATGAAAATGGGCTCCATGGTAGGAGACCCAGGAAGCCTTCTAAGAGAGAAACACAAAAAAGCCAGACTGGAGTTTGCCAAAATGCATGTTGACAAGCCACAGTCCTTCTGGGAGAATGTCCTTTGGACAGATTAAACAAAATTTGTTATTTTTGTTAAGTCACACCAACTCTATATTCATCAAAAATGAAACAAAGCTTTCAAAGAAAAGAACACCATCCCAACTGTGAAACATGGAGGAGGCTCAGTGAGGTTTTGCTTTGCTGCCTCTGGCACTGGGTGTTTTGAATCTGTGCAGGGCATCATGAAATCAGAGGACTTTCAAGGTATTTTGGAGCGAAATGTATAGCCCAGTGTCAGATTGTCTGCCCAAGACCGATCTTGACTATTGTTTAATATACTGTAGTTAGGCAGTTTATAAATCATATTAGGAGAAAACTAGTAATTAAACATATTCTCCACAGAACATCTGTTACCAACTGTGAGGCCTTTTAGAATTTGTGAGTGTGGTCCCTCTCATGTAACTGAGTGTGCCAGCAGGGCAGTCATCTTGGTCCCCATAAATAGTAAACACATTCCACTTGCATTTTGTTTTTTTAGCAAATGATGTTGAGAATAAGCTACATATTAATGAAAGTTATGAAGGTTAATGTGGCCCACCACAAATTCCAGTACAAACAATCTTTAATCTCATTTTTTATTTATTTGTTTTTACAAAACATTCTGTATTTACAGCTTTAATCCTTAATAGGCCTCGCCCTCTTTTCTCAGAGTGGAAAAAATACATGGTGACAGGTTCCAGAAGAGTTTCCTAGAATACATATTTGCAGTATGAGTGTGAGAAAATGATGTATGGCCTCCAGACTGCTGTGTCAGCTGATGGGAACAGGAAACAGTACAGATTGTACCGGGCATGCTTTTATTCACCTTGATGAATTACATTGATTTATTTATTCTCCTTCAGAAGTAGTGTTGTATGTTTTGTTTTATTTACTACATTTCTAGAAATGATTGCGCATGTTTTGATGGTGTGTTCATCACCAGAGACAGAGATGTGTCCAGCTTTGTGGATCATAGAGGAAATACTGTAAAAAGTGTAAGTAAAAATAGTATATTGGCAAGGTGAATGAAATGATAAATTTTTTATTGTGATCTCCTTTCATTTTCTGTGCTATTTACAGCCTCAAGGAAGAAGAACCTGTGGATCTTCACATAGGACAGCAGTACGAGAAACGTCCAGAAAGGCCAGTAAATTGGATGAAGAGAGTCTTGAGGTGGTCGTGTGCAGACACAGCTTCTTGCTCATGTCACTTAATATGTTTAGGGGGGGAAATATTTGCATACCCCTTATTCTTACAGAAAGGGATCAGTGCTTTCACAAATGTGACTTAGACATAGCACTGACATAGCTTGTAAATATTGGCCTTACCTTGAAAAGTTGACCCCTACAATTTCAGAGCTAAAGCAATTAACTCAGATGAGACCATTTCTCTCCGTCATGCATGTGAAGGCACATGCAACAAAACGTGAGGGGATATTTTAAATCATAAATATTTTATTCCATAGTTTTTAAATAAAATAGTATTTGATTTATTTTATTATTTTTTCCCTTTATAATGTTTTTAGATTCAGTGGCGTGGCAAAAACCAAGAAGGGGCTGGCACAACAGCTGGGGAAGAGGTGGAGATGGTCAACAGTTACCTGCACTGAAAAAAATGATTATTTGACTCAACAAGCCATACTTCTAAAATTAAATAGCTTTTACTTTAAACACTTGAGATTTTTTTTAAAGCTTTCCTTAAAGTAGTATGTGCAACGCAGAAATGTAATTATTATCTGAACTCAGGGAAATGTGTTGAATAAAAGAATAAGTGAGTTATTTCAACGTCCAGTCAAATTCAAATTCATCCAAACCTTCACTGTGCCATTTTGCAGATCCTCACAGCACTGAACTTTTCTTGAGGATTTTCTCGGGTAAGAATGTTAAGTAAAATAACTTGCTACTTCACTTTTCAGGTTCAGTTTTCTGTATCTGTATTTTTGGACATGACTATACTTTTGAACGCAGTTGTGTTTTGTTGCTTTGTGGCAAGCTAGCTTAGCAGTTAGCTAGACAGCGATAGCTAGACTAAGCAGTTAATATTAAGCATTTAATATTGCTAAAATCATCTATCAGTTAGCTGATGTTTTTTCACCATAAAATATTAAGACACATGTGTGTGTACAGTTTGCTAATACTGTATCTTTGCATTAATTCTTAAATTATAGGGGCATTGAGAGACCTGTGTAATTGTAGTCTGGCTCGTCAGCTGCTTGGATCAAGTGCTCTGGACCACTGCAAGGTAAAATAAACCTTTACTGTTAGCTACTTTTAACAATTTTTCAGAGTTTGACCATTTTAGTTTAAGCCTATTTGACGCTCCGGTTGCGTCGTGCACATTTTTGTTGCTGATGCGTGTCATTATTGCTTCTGCTTGCTTGGTATAATTGATGAAGAAAGCTGCAGCTGATCACGCAATGACTGTTGCTTTTACTGGATGCCGCCATGTAACCATAATTACATCGGGCTCACAGAGCAAGTGTTAACTTTGATTTACCAATATTACAATGATTCATTCATTTAGTTATCCTAATATAACGTTATATACTTTATTTTAAAAAATAACAGTGTGCCCTATTGTTCCACTGTAAGTCTGATCTTTTTTATTGATTAACAAATTAATTCATTTATAAATGTACACAACATGGAGCCACATTAAAAGTCTGGTTTGGGCACTTCACAAAGCCAACATTCTGCTCTGCTTCTTCTTGATCTATAAACTAATTTAGTTAGAAAGTTCGTACTTCACTGTGATAGGATGGCCACTGTACATTATAAATGTAATTGTGTAGTAATTTTCGTGTTTTTTGCATCTTCGTGTTAATCCAGTTGAATTCCTGATTCAAGCTTATTGTTTAAACCCCTTTATTTTCAAGCAAATATTGAAGGGCTTTTAGTGTTTCATAGCTTTTAATTACAGATGTGCAAGCATGACATGTGAAATATGTGCTTTTTGATTTTAGGGTACTCGGGCAGATGAAATCCAGGAAGAACTTGCACAGCACACAATGACGATTTTCACTAAAGGTATTGAGGATGACCTTTTAGAGGTTGGGATTGTGCTGGAAGGCATAGAAGTGCTGGTTGGTTTGTCAAGTATAGCAAAGGCATGTGCTATGCTACTTGGTCTAATCTATGCTGTAAACATAAGCTACCCCAAACAACAATTTCTTTTCCAGAAAGTACTGTTGAGAGCCTGATAGTGGCAAACTTTCACAAAAGGTGCACTCTCTGAAGAGCAAATTGTTGAGTTAAGCTAGGTAGCAGATCTCACTGTTTGCGAGGCCTGTTGGAGAACCAGTTTTGGGGAACTGCTACAATTGTTGGGTTTTTTTTTTTTTGTGTGCAGTTTGCCCTGAAAATTTGTATCCATACATAAGATAGTAAGTAAAAGCTACTATTTATTGGTTGATGGTTGTCAATAGCAATGTTTTAGTGGCACTGAAATGTTGCCAATCTTGTTCTTTGTTACAAAGTCTAGTTTAATTGTGTTTCTCTGCTTTGTACACTTTCGTCTGTAAGACCAATGATTGATGATGTGTGATGTGTTTAGACGCATTGGAGTGTTGACACTTTTATCCACTGAAACAAATCAAGACCTTGGAATGATGCGTTTTTGTCTAAAGAATGTGTCAGTTTAAAAGCTCTAAAGCACATAAGTTTTGGCCTTTATTAATTCAGACCCATTTTTGTGTAAAACTTCTGGCATAAATTCATTAGCATGTAAATAAATTTATGACTGACCCATTTCTGAGAAATTTCAGAACCATTTCAGTACTCCAAGGTCTTGAAATGCTGGTTAAAATAGTGGGGGTTTTTTCTGCATTGTTCAAAAATGTTTACTGTAAGTGCATTGTCTGTAGGAAAAGTAATGCCTCTTTAAAAATGTGTTTATTCATTTATTTAATTTATTTTTAATGTATTTATTGTATATTTGGCATACTTCATAATTCTAAAATTGTACCTTTAAAATGCATTACTTGCTTTTGTTTATTAGGCATTTTTAATGAAACTTTTGTAGGTTTACATGCAAAACCTGTCCAGAATGACCAGACCTTGGGCTGTGAATAGTAATAAAAAGCTTTATTGTTAAACAGGCATTGTTTAAATACAGCATTAGTTTTCAGGATATGTGTATGTCTGTATGGAACACATTTAATAAATTCAACTTTAGTTTTTCCTTCCTACAAGCCAGTTGATTTAAATTGGATTAAAGTTAATACATTAAGTAATTGAGTCCAACTCAAATGTTTAGTTAAATAAAACTTTATTTGTTTGAGTTGGCCTGACGTTTTTTTTTTTTTACATTGGACTGAAGTGATATTTTAAGCAAAGACAGTTGAATAAACTTAATACGATTGAGTAGGTCTAACAAGTTTTTTTTTTTGTTAAACTTACTTTAAAAAATCCCTCATGTTGAATCTACTTAAAAAGCTATGTGCAAAATGTTGCCTTGATTTTTTAAATAAAATAAATCCAACACAAAAAATTTTTTTCAGCGTGTCTCGCTGTGCCTTCACAACAAAGTACATGACTAAATCTATTTCCTGTAGTCATTAATTCTGTAAATGATTTTTTACAATGAGAGTTTTGATTTCTAAATTTCCAGTACATGAAGACAGTATGTATGCATCGTTTTCCAATTTGCACTTGTACCAAAAACACAAGACAAGCGCTTGAGATTGTCTAGTGGGTTCATATATACCATTAGGACAGACGGCGCCACTCTGTGGACCCTGCAGTAGTCTGAACTGTGCTTCTATGGTCAAACACCACTTCCACTGCTGGTGCATTCTTTATCATTTGTCTTCCAACATTTATTTTTTGAACGATCCACACGTGAGCTTCACTGATAAATGTAACGTAAAATTGTTTTATGTTACATTTGTGTCTAAAGATCAGGGCCCAGTTTCCCAAAAGCATCGTAAAGTTTAGATCATCTTAACTGCTAGAAAGAGTGTTAACTGGATCATGACAGAGCGCCTGGCCTTGCTGAGGAGCTCGCACAGACGGAGGCCGAGATGAAGGTGACTCTCGTGTCAATACTGCATATGAAGGATACAATATATAAAATCTCAATCGAGACACATACCTTTTAATTTCACTTTCAGTCTCTTAGACATACACACGAATGTTAATAAATGAATTGTATTATTTATTTATTTTTAGTTCTATTTTTATTCACCCGAAATGTAAGTTATTATTATTATTATTATTATTATTATTACCACCAATAGGAATGAATAACAGTAATAATATTAATAATAACTTGTAGTTGAACTGCATATTTGACGTCATAGCATAAATCACACCGCACAACGCTTATTGGTTTTTTTTTGTTTGTTGTTGCGATGACACACGCATTGTGACGTCACACAGCGCGTCGCCGACGTCACGCTTTGTGACGTCGGCACTACAAATACCGGCTTGACAGCGTTCATTTCATTTCATTTCATTTCATTTCATTTGACATGTGCCGCGATACGCTGTTTTCGGTTTGAGCTGGATTGCACTGATCATCGGAACGATGGAAAACGCACGTCCTGATTACGTCCCCGGAACGGAGCTGCTAAATTCCGATGGCCTAAATTACCACAAGGCACAACTGCAGAGCACGAACAATATGCTGGTGCGAGAAAGCAGAAGGCTTCGGGATGAGTACGAGTGCGTGGAGAACACCAGCATGTCTCTGCGCAAAGACAACAAAGAATTAAAGAACAAAGTCGGCCCTCTGAAGGTTTTAGGTGATAACGTCCAAGAAATACAAGAAGAGACGCGCACAACGCTGGAGGCTCTCCATCAGGCCAATGCGAGAACGCAGGAGCTTGAGGAGCACGTTGAGGCGGAGAAGAGGGAGAACTCTTGTCTGAGGGACGTCCTTGCGGATCTGAATTACGACCTGAGCGCCGACAAAGCTGCGCGGTCAGAAATCAGTCATCTCAAGCGAGAGATATGTACAGCCAAGTGTTGCGTGGAGGAGGGACACCATGCCCTGAGCGAGAGAGATGAGAGAATCTGGAAGAAAGACGCGGAGATTGAAGAGCTACTATCTCTACATAAGAACTGTGAGTGCCACATGCAGGAGAATAAACGACGGATGCAGGATTTAGAGAAGCAACTTGCTGACGCGCAAGCGGAGGAGCATGAAGGAGCGCGTTCCCTTGCTGAGGAGATCGCCCAGTGCGAGGTCAAGATGAAGGTGACTCCGATACGAAAAGCCCGCACTGAAAGGAGATGGTCCAGGGTGAGGAGCATGCTGGTTACAGCGTGTAGTTTCGCCGTCACGCTGCTGCTTCTGCTCTTCGTCACTTCATTCGCTGTGCCGTCATGCGGCTGTCACGACGGACCGGCCGTCCCATGGGCCAGGCTCGTTCTGGACAGGGTGAACGAGCCTTACCTTACGCTGCACTGTATTGGACTCCCGCCATTCTGAATTTCAGGACGGGACCTCAAGCTCCTGAACCCTGAACTACCTAATATATAATGACCCTAAACTACCTAATCTCTCAGAGAAAAAAAAAAAGGTTCGAGACTGTAACTTTCCGTGTCGCTGGGCTGGTACCCTCAACGGTACATCTTTCGTACCTTTAGTCTGTATGTTTGACCTGTGAACAGATATGTTCCTTTAAATTAAAAAAAAATAAAAAAAAGCTACATAAGTGGACTTTAAGTGTCCACCGCCACTTAAAGCCGCCGCCTGCTCCTGCCGATGACGTCACAGCGTAGCCCGCTCCTGCCGATGACGTCACAGCGCAGCCGCCTGCTCCTGCCGATGACGTCGCAGCGCAGCACGCTCCTGCCGATGACGTCACAGCGCAGCCGCCCGCTCCTGCCGATGACGTCATAGCGCAGCACGCTCCTGCCGATGACGTCGCAGCGCAGCACGCTCCTGCCGATGACGTCGTTGCTGCTCCTGCATCCGTTTGTGCTTAAATACCCCCTGGTTTTAGTTTTGAATCGCGAAGTCTTGTCGTGTTTCCATACCGTCAGTCTGAGCGTTATATCCGAGTCTAGATCAATAAACACACCGAACGTCCTGCCTCTTCTCCCGTGATGCACACGTTACATTAAAGACCACTGTTGTACCTTTTAATTAGCCTTTAGAGTAAAGCTTTCCAGGTACACTACACGCACCTTTCCAGGTAAAAGATACATACAAAAGATGTTCCCTTGAGGGTACCAGCCCAGCAACAAGGAAAGGTACAATTTAGTACCTTTTTTTCTGAGAGTGTAATACAGAAAAGAAAAAAAAAAACTAATAAAGAATTAAAGAAACATCTGTGTTTGAGTTATGGTTATTATTATATTATAGTTAACAAAAATTAAAACTAAAAACGACAACAAACATTTTCATAAACTGAAATAAAAGGTCGACTAAAGTCAAATCAGAAACAATGACTAAATGAAAGCTGTAAATATTGCCTCTGAAAGTAAAACATAATTTCATTAAAATATGCAGCAGACGTACATTAATTTCCCTGCTTGTTTTACCAAAAGTTATTAAAAGTGGTCTAGTTAAATATAGCATTCGTCCACGTTTATTACACTGCAAGACCAAACAGTAAAAGTTACTTTAAAAAACCGAGTTGTGTTAACTTAATCATTTTTAAAAGTTCAGTCTACACAGCTTTGTTGTTTCAACGATTTTGTCATTTTAAGTTCACAGCACACAAACTGTTAAATCACCTTTTGTCACTAAACTCAAGTATTTAAACTTGAAAACATGATTGCGTTTGACGTCACCGACGTATCTGTCCGTGGCATGCGTGCTCACGTACTCTCTCTCTTTTGACACAGGGGCGTGTCTTGTGAACTTATTTTGCATATGGAACTGATGAACTTGAAACAGACTTATTTTTGAGCGTTATAAGGCTTGTTAGCTTTAAGGCTTGGGGTTATTGTGTTTTGGGGATATTAAGTATTGAGGGGGGGATTTGATAGAGTTGGGTTCTTGCGGCTCAGCAGTCTTTATTAAGATTGGCATAAGTGCAAGTGTTCATCGTTCAATAAAAAGCTCCACTTCCAATAAGAGTGCGCCTCTGATCACTACAATATTGGAACATCTAATTTTGAGTTCAAACAAATAAGTGAACACAAATCATGATCAAGTTAAATTTTTGATGTTAAAGCTGTTAAAGATGACAAACCAAGTAAGTTAACTGTACTTACTTTAGTTTAGTATACAGACAACAAAAATGCCAAGTAAAAGGTACTTGAAAAAGAAAGTTTACTTAACTTGAGAAATGAAGTTTATTGTAATTTTAAATATTTATGTAATGAGTTTAAAACATTTTTTTGAGTTAAGTTAACTTATCAGGTTTTACAGTGTAGTCTAGACCATTAATAATGCCCTAAACATGTTCAATGCGTTTGAAGAATGTTACACAATATGCATCCACAACGTAATTTCAATTTAGAACTTATAAGTACAAAAACTACAACTACACTCTAAAAAACTATTTAAATGACTTTAAATGGAAATATCTTTAACCCTTTGAAAATAATGATTAATATACATGAGAACAATAATAGTACATTACAGTCATTTGATAGACTTTACAGGAAAGTAAGAAAGAAAGGAAATATTTTAGATATTTTAGGTGATAAAAGTATGGAGGAACACAAATAGGGGGAAATGACCAAATAGAGAGTTTTATTTTGATTAACAAAAAAATAAGTAGGGGTGAGTGTGGGAAAATGCCTTGCTATTGTCTCGCGCTCAGCCGGGCGCATGACAGAGCCCCCCCTCAACGGCGCTGCTCCCGCAGCGCCACAAACGGCAGTCCGGGGGGGACCCGGGCCCGTGGGGCCCACTTCCCTGTCGGGGTGGCAGCCAGGAGGCTGGACGCAGACGTCCACGGCGACGGACAC
>JAOUQW010028548.1:0-10989 GCA_028565825.1 Olivaichthys viedmensis
AAGTTGCTGTTCTCTCTCTCAGTGAACAAAGCTTTATGTATTGGTCTTCTGATGGTGTGGTCACTTTTGGTCTGCCTAATCGTGCTTTAGAAACAACTGATCCAGTTTTGCCAAAGCGTTTTAGAGTACCATGCACTGCACCCTTTGAAACTTTTAGTCTATCCATTATTTGACGCTGAGAAAGCTCTTCTTTGCTTAGAATAATTTTCTGATACTTTCACGTAGTTCTGATGCCATATTTTCCACTGTCACAATGCTACTTTGAAATTGTTCTGCTGAAAACCTGAGGCACAGCTGTATTTATAATAGGTGAACAATGGCTGCAAGTTGATTAACTTAAACAAGGTACTTTGGTACTTCCACCCTTATGCCTGACCACCTTGGATGTTAATGGTAGCCTTATCATATTTTGATTTATCAAATCAAATTACTGTTTATCACTTTTTTTCCCTTGTATTTTGACCATCTTATTTTTTATTTCAAATAGCATTTGTATCATTTCATCTTTTTACTTTCACCGCTCATATTTATGTATCAGGAGTGGAAATCCTGAAACTGGCAAATAAATGATTGTGTTCCTACACAATGCATCTCATTAAGAAATATACAATACAATACATTAGGTGATCATGTGGTATGATTTTTTTTTACTTGCGGTATCTATCTGATTAAGATTAACTGTGTCAGGAACTCGCCGCACTGAACTGGTTTAGTTTGTGTTATATTAATAAATCGACTTTGTGATTGTATCCACCGCCTCTTGTCTCCCGCCTACCTCAACCCTCACAAACTGATGCATGTACCAGTTTATGAAATGAAACTATTCCTCAATGTGTAAATTACTCACTTTACATAGACATGCATTTTTAAGAGCACTAATGGATCTTGTGGTAAATGTGTGCGTGGGACAGATTTTTTAAATCCACTGATTCTGACCAATCCTGCAGGTACTCCCCAATGTCTGAATTATCAGGAATGAATAACATTGTTTTTATCCATCTTCCATGTTATGAAATATACCTTATAATGCCTCATAAGCTGAGTATCTCATAAGGGGATTTATCACCCTACCTTTTGTACCTTCTGTTGTATTTGCAGAAATTAGTTGATCATTTATAATGCATGTTAAAATTCAAGGCTTGTTTTAAAAAACTTATAAAATTGTTATTTGATTAAAAATGATTGAAAACTGCATTGACTATTGATCCTTCATGATGAATTTATAATGTATAATGTATAATAATTTATAATGTTTGTGACCCCTAAAGTAATTTTTATGTGAAGTTGACATAACTCAAGTATCAAGTGACAAGTGTTGACAAGGTTGTGTTATGACACTTTCTGGGCTGAATGATTATTAACTTTATTACTAGCTTCGACTATTTTGTCAATATTAGTCTGTTTAGTCTGCTTAGTCTCCTTAGTCTGTTTAATTCAATTCACCATATTACCTTCAGGGGCACAGACATTATACATCATAATGATAAACCAGTAATCAATGCTTACTTTATAATGAATTAACATTTATATAATAAATAAGTTATTAAAATTAATCTTTATTGCCCTAGGAAACAGTATTGAATTGTTGTGTTCATATCAATTATCAGCTAATTACTATGAATACACTAGCAAATGGAGGGAGATATATCCCCTTCGGAGACACCATGTGTCAGATTATAGTGTATTATAAGATTAATAAAAACAATGGCCACATGTTTATTAACACAATCATTTATCATAATTCACACATTGAGGGACACCTTTATTACTTTCATTCCATACCTCAGTAATATTGAATAGTTTACCCTGTGGTTGTTAATATATGACCTATTTATTTGTTCCTGCTTACTGACTCATTACTTTCTGATGAGTTCCTTAGTGGAGGCTTTAATTATGTCAGTTTAGGTACCCTTAATGGAAAGTGTTACCGATAAATCTTATCACTATTTATATACATTGAGTGCTGCACTGGATGACACAGTAGAATAGTATGTTTTACTTTTTTTCTGCCATTATAGGCCCAGCTTAAAATAACTACTAAATATCATCACTCAATCCATCCTTAGTAGTTTAATAAGTAGGGTGGACCGATCATCCACTTTTACCAGACCAATGTAATCTTCTTGCTATTATTTAAAAGAAATGTGATTTATGCACAGTATGTGTGTATGTGTGTATGCATTCATTAATTCATTAATTCATAAATTTGTTCATTCATTCATTAATTTATTTTGTTATATATTTGGTGGTATGCTTTGTGCGTGTTTCGTGTTATACGCACACTCATGTACGTACACTCAAGTATAGAACTGCTTAAAGAACTACAGACAGTACAGGCATGGTAAATCTCCACTCATCCATTGTGTTCTATTTTTAAAACACACACACACACACACACACACACAGCTTTCATACTTAGCATGAGGCTCTGTTAGATGCATGCGGTGGCAGGCTGCAGGGGGGACATTAGGAGATATGCTGACATTATCAAAGGTCATGTCAAATCAATAAGTGTGCTGTCAAACTTCAAATTGCTCCCTGGAACTTCAGCAGATAGGGCACAGTGTTCTTCCAGATGGTGTGTGTGTGTTTCCATCACCTCACTTTCCCAATAGAACAACAATCATAACTGACAGCTGACTTGAAATGCAAATGTTTTTGTCATACGTGATCATTTTTTTTCCAGGGACATTAAACAAAATTGTCTTTTGGAAAGGAAATATAAGAGCGGTAATATAATGCAGGTAAGAAAACTACTGCTAAGTTTTGAGAACAGTAACTTTAAACCTCTGACCCTGATACTGAGCACTCATTGTCATTATCTAACTCTGTCTATCTGTCTGTCACTTTGCATGTGCATATTAACAATGCTCTACTATGGTGTTCTCATATCTGATCCACAAGACCATTAAACATGATTATACATTTATTTTATGTGGCTTTCTGGTTCTCTTCTGTTTACTTGATATTAACTTTACTTTACATATGCACTTGCAGTACATGTGGATACTGAGCTGCAACACAAGATAAAGGCAATGACAGGGCACACATTTTCCAAATACAGAAGTGTATTTTATGTACTGTGTTCATATGTTGTGACCATGCTGCATGTGGCTTTTCCTCAAAATATAGCTGTAACACTTGATTCAGGAAGGAATGTGCATTAAACCGAATACAAATTAACAATCCAAGGGCAAACACAGGCAGGTTACTGCAAAGCAAAGTTTATAGCAGTTTAACAAGTGAGAGCAACTTTTTTTTGGATTTTTCACATAAATTAAGTCATAAGTGTTAACCCTGCCCCTCACTCTGACTTTTAACCTTTTATAACTGTTTATACAAGTTGGTTGAAAATAATGGCCAAAACATGAAAAATCCAGAATAGAATACAGAGATATAGATAAGCTCAAGAAACTTTGCAAATATCATCAAAGAATAAGGCGTCTATATGTAAGTCCATAATGAGTCTTTAACATGTAACAGGTAGCAACATTGCAAATGTTGAAGTCAGACATTTTGATGGCCTAAATGGTAGTTTGGCAGATTTTACATAGTATATCCTAAAGATGTTGTGGACATGGAACAGCAAATTAATGATGCTCAACTGGTTCAAGATGCACTGCAAATCCTCCATCACCTTGCTGGAATTTACTCAAGAGTGGCCTACAACACACACTGCCACATACACGTGTGCTTAGAGTCAGTTGTATGATATATCACAATATTCAACAATCAGGAAAATGCTATTGTGGACACTTCAAATTATTGTCACTGCACCACTTCCAGCTTGGTGGAGGCTTCCTACGTAGGCAACAATTTTGGGAGCATTTGCACTCCCAAGATAAAGTCTTATTTTGGGCAAATTTAAAAGAGCATTGCATGTGTCTTTTGTAATGAAGGCAATACCATAATTCACTTGATAAGAATTCAGTAAAGGTTATAAATATATGGCGGGAAAAACTGCAGACAAAGGAATAATTTCTGGTCATGTAATAATATTTGAACACAATATGTAATAATATTGTAAACTATTATAACTATGATAAAACAATGATTGTGATGTGACAATATAATATCAGCACATGCCTAGTGCCACCACATTTTCAAAACATTACTGTCAGCATTTTATGACAAAGAAGACACAACTCATTGGATCTTTCTTTGACAAAATTTGGTAAACTTCAGGGGAATGTTAAAGTCGGCTTATCTGAGGGAGGTATGCTTGTGCAAACACTCTGTTTCTTAGTTTAATGATATGGTTAGATGTGTATAACCTTTATCCTCTCTGAGAGAGCAATATGTCACTATGACAAACTAAATTTGATTACCCTGTAGAAATATGGAAGTGCTTTGGTGCATGCATAATGGTCCTTACTGTCAAGCACTGGGCCATGAGAAGTTGTTATGCTCTAAATGGGCAATGCATTGAGATCAATCAGATGCTCTGGCCGTATCTTTGATGAGCGCAAAAAGAGAGAGAGTGAGTTTGAGATGATTTTAAATCACTTGCCTACAGTGAGTAGAAGTGAGTTGTTTTTTTTCTTAGTGAAGATCAGTACATGGGAACAAACTGAGAGATTGATTGACTGTCATTTCTGTCAATCATAGATGGAAGCATATTACTAGCCCACACATGGTGAGATCGCCCAGTTTCCCTCCCATACTGGGTATTATGGGCTAGGTTGTTATATATTAGCGACAGCACCTGACAGTTAAACTCATGCCCTCTAAAACAATACCATAAAGATCACATGGGAAATGGCTGGCAGGAATTTTATGAGGACCTGCCAAAGTAGAGCAAAGGGATTTTCCTGTATGCTGAGCTCTCCATCATGTCAGGCCATAAAAAAGCAAGGCGGCTGCTTACAGAAAGAGACCAAATTGAAAGAGTGCTTTTCATTATCAGCAAACATACATTATTGTTCTGATGAATATGAGTGTGCTCTGTGCAATTTTGATGTATTATACAGCATTATACAGTAAGTATTATGTATTTACTGTCATTTCTCAATTTCAAAGGTTTCATCTGGCCACAGAAAAAGGAGCTGTCTATAAAATCTGACAGAGATATTTGCTGTAATATTTCTCAAATCATGTGCAACGTGTTTTTGAATTGAATTTTCATAACACTGCTTGAATCAACAGTAAGTATAATTTAGATACCACCATGCCTTTATTTGTTCCATTTTATTCTTTCTGTATGCAGTTTCTTCTTACAGAAACAATGCAATCTTCAAACAAAACGTCTTTGCATGAGATTATTCTCTGCCATTGTTCTCAACATGTGATGCCTCGAAACATCTCCAGCAAATCCATGCACTGAGCATCCATATGGCCACATTTGTTTGGCATGTTTACTGGCACATGGGGCCTGGTCAGGGCATAGCGTAAATATTACCCCAGTTTGGCACTATGTAGATTCAGCAAGTCGACTACAAGAGGAAGACTTCATGTGGTGAGCCAATGAGAAACTGCCCAGTCAACAGACCGTCCCAATAGGACAAGCATGAAAGACAGGCAGGAGGCCTGGAGTACATCATTCCACACACAGGGGGAGCGAGCACAGTGCCAGGCTCCAGGCCCAGGCCTCAAATATGGGCAGTGTATCAGTAGGGAAGGGGTGATGTAAACTTTATCTTGCCCACGCTGAGAATCCTGGGAAAACAGGCTGCTATGAAGCCTGGGTGGAAATGATAGTGGTCTCGGAATGATGGGCCAGACAAGATCAGAGTTAGAGAACAGAATATTCTTGGACTGAATTAGAGAGAGTGTGTTAAATGCTTGTAGTTCTGGAGCATATTGAGACATTTGTAGTGCCTTGCAAATACCTTTAAGTGAGAAATCTAATTGCCTTTTTATGCCAATGCCTAAAAAGGATTCAAGTCCCAGAACAGTAAAATGTACTATTACCATCTTTATAAACAGGGTTTGGATTCATCAAAACTCTACTGTCTAATTCTCTCATTAATGGCGCTGCTCAACTCAACAAGTTATTTGCAAGTGACAAAAGTTGGGAGAACTGAATTCAATAATAATGCTCTTGTACTCTGCTCACACACTGCCTTTGTCCTCCTCTTGCTCTGCTCTAAGTGGCCCATCTAATGTCTTTAGTCTAGAAGGCAATGGGGTGTGACATGTCCAGGTGGACGTCAGCTCCTTATTGCCACATAAAACCTGGTCTCTGTCCACATCCCGCTGAGAGGGAATGTGTCATGTCCAGAGGCCTTTGACAGAACCCGCTGGGCCAGAAATTAGCATGGTCCCTCATCAACCTTCTGCCCCAGTACGACTGCTTGGCACAAGGGCTGGAGCACACTAATGGCTGCTTGACCTCCATGTGCGTCTTCAAGGTGGTAGTTGGCTTTTTGGCTACTCTGCTGGGATGTTAGGAAAAAAAGGTTAATTCTCTCTTACACTTGCATCTAGCCAGTTAAAAAGAATTAAAATGGTGGCGGGATAAAAGCAAAGTCTTGTCTGGGTGACGGAGTGATTTTTAATCAGTCAAATCGCTTGTATGGGTTTTGCAGCTGAAAGAAAAAAGAGAGAGAAAGAGAGAGAGGAAAAGAGAGACAAGCATTGGTAAGACAGATGACTTATGTGATTACAGTGCACCAGACTGAACAAATGTAGGTCTGTATAAATGTGTGTGTATGTGTTTGTGACGAATGACAAATGAAGGATTTAGATACAGTCCTTTTTGCTGCCATCAAAAATGACTACATAATTAGTATTTAATATATATACTTTATAATTCCGTAACATACCTGTCTGTCACTGAGAGATTAAGATGAAGGTGTATTCTTGAGATGACTCATTTGTTATGAAATATCTACATTTTTGCTGATCTGGCAGGTGTTTAAACAAATATACACCACCAAATTGTGAAATAAAGAGGAATTTTTTATGGGCTAAAAGGAAAATGTCACAGAGAGGGGTATGGAGAGGTAAAGTACTTGATATTATTCAAGCTGTTCTCCAAGTTTATTGCATCATTGAGAGTGATGCAATGTGATAGGTTTACCTAAAAGAGAGCGAGAGAGAGAGAGAGAGAGAGAGAGAGAGAGAGAGAGAGATGGTGTAGAATAATAATGTATGTCGGTGGCTGATAAGGCTAATCACTAAAACTGCTGGGGTCTGTTTTAGGGCTGTTTAGATCTTTAAACATGCCCAACAGAATTGGAGACTAGAAGAACTATTGATCGAAAAGGGTCTCAAATGATATTGCCTAAACTGATGTAAGTGAACTATATGAGTTTTTGAACCTTATTATAAAGTGTGATTATATTATTTCTATATTATTGTAACGTTACACTTAGTCAGCTACAGAGACAGACAGCTATAAATCCATCCTTTGATTTGTATTATTATTATATATCTAATGTATCCAGTACTGTGCAAAAATCTTAGGCAGATGTAAAGAAATTCTGTATAGCAAATACATTTTTGGTGTATCCTTTGCTTTTAAAACTGCATCAATTCTCTGAGGCCCACTGTCATGCAGTTTTAAAAGGAAATGGTAGGTCATTCCAAGAATTTGCCACAGTTCTTCTGCAGACTTTGGGTCTCGCTGGCTTCTGTCCCTGTAGGTAAAATCCTGCATGGCGGTCGCTACGGCAATGAGCATCATGTGCTTTGTGTTTTTGATTCCCTGTCCCGTCATGTGCTTTGTGTTTTTGATTCCCTGTCCCGTCATGTGATTGTTCCCACCCGTGTCATGTGTCAATGATTAGTAAGTGTTTAAGAAGCCCTCCCGTTCCCATTCAGTTTGTTCCTGAATGTTTCGTGTCACACTATGTTTCATGTTGCGTGTTTGTTTGATGTATGCTGTTAGTGTGTTAAAATAAATGTTTGAAACGGCTTCGCACTTGTGTCCGCCTCCCCGCCGCACCGTGACACCCAGACAGCCTCCATTAGGTTTTTATCTGAAAAGTGGTATTTTACTTAATATGTCACTTTATTTAATGACATTAGGGTTGGCCCGAATAATTTGAATACTGGAGTATCATTTGTTAGGTTCATTCGTTTCTCTATTTAGTATTTGGAAGCTTTGTCTTTTTTAACCCACAAAAAATGCCTAAACTACAATAAAATGTAATTACCAAATGCCTTTAGATAAACCAGTTATTGTTTATATATGGCACATGTTAAAAATAAATAAATTCTGCGACGCTGTTTATTTTACACCAGTGGTGGCTTATGTGTCAAGTACACTGAGCATTCATTTCTGTTTCTGTTCATTGGTTTAGTAAATATAACATGCAAATATACAGTAGGTACTGACCATCATATCATTATAAACATGAAGTACCACTGTATGTGATCACAAAGTTTGTTAATCTATTAAGATTTTCATTTCTATGGTCTTTGGCAGTTTATGTTTAGATTATGGCCATACACTGCATGTAAAAAAAATGTAGCAGGAATATTGTACTCTTTATTGTTTATGGCTAGAAACCATGCAGAAGAAATAAGACTTAAGTGAAAAAAAACAAAAAAAACGGTGCGTGTGTCAACCCTTCCTGGCCGGTGTAAAGTGCAAGTGTAGGGTGTAAGTAACCTGAATTTTCTCAATTTAACAGAAACATGGCTTAAACCACATGATTATGGTGTTTTAAATGAATGCGCTTCACCTGGATATAGTTATAAGCCTAACCCTTGTGCACATGGACGAGGTGGAGGTGGTGCTACCATTTATGATGTGGCGATTGGAACTACGGAAAAAACGTAGTACCAGTTTAGGTCTTTTGAACTCTTGGCTCTAAATGTTACTGAGTTTGTTACTTCCAGAAAACAAATTTTATTCACACTTGTTACAATTTATAGACCTCCTGGACCATACACTGACTTTCTAGATGAATTCTCTGAATCATCTCTTTCTGTCTACTGACAAAGTGCTTATTGTTGGCAATTTCAATATTAAAATGGAGAATGAAAATGACCCTTTAAGGATGGCATTTGTGTCCATTCTGGATTCCATTGCTGTTATTCAGAAGATATTGATTCAGAATGGCCCCACTCAAGTTTAATCACACCATAGATCTTATTCTCACTTTTGGCATCAATATTAGCATGGTATTATTGTTCCTCTGAACGAAACGGTATCCGATCACTGTCTTATCTGTTTTGAATTTCATATGAGTACGAATTTGGCACTAGATTCTGCCTTTGTAAGAAACGTTGGCACAATATTGAGGTTGGAATAATTACAGGATGCATTGTCTCTGTGATCTTGTTTTTCCTGGCAAAAAACATGTTCACGAAGTCAGCCGAGCCAGAATGCAGAGAACCAAAGACAAAATCTGCATAACCACCTATCAGGGCTTTTATGGATGAACTAACAGTCACCATAGAGTTAGTGCCAGGTTGTAGGTGTATCCTGCAGAAGCTCTAGAAGCTGATGAAGTGGGCTTGGATAAGTTTTAAACCAGCCAAGTCCAGTTCAATGGTGCTGCTAAAAAGGAAAGGTTGATGACAAGTTCCGTTTTACCATCGCAGGGGCAACCATCCAACCATCCCCGAGAAGCCGGTAAAGAGTTTATGCAAGGTGTTTGATAGCACACTGAGGGACGCAGCGTCTATCCAAACCACCTGCACTGAGCTGGATGGCTGACTGAAATCAGTAGATTGGTCTGGACAAGTATGGAACCCTGGAGCATATCCTAAATTGCTGTGTAGAGCTGCAGGGACTGGCAGCTATTGCTAGACCTTGAGCAGCAACTGAATTTCCCTAGCCACATTGCAACTACCACCTTAAGATATTGTCCTGCTATCCGAGTCCACCAAACAAGTTGTCCTGCTGGAGCTAACTGTCCCTTGAAAAGATCGCTTGGAAGAGGCCCTTGAAAGAAAGCTTGGCAATTACAAGGTTCTGGTCAGTGACTGCCAGTGGGGAGGCAACAGCAACTGTTTGGGCCAATTTACAAAAAGGTGAAATCCTATGTGTCAGGGTTTGATGATGGGAGACAGTGGATACAAATACAAACATTTTATTCTAATACAAACAAACACGGTGGGTAAGTATACAGGTGGACAAGACAGTAATATATGCACATATACGTGAACCTTAACATGAACAACTATTGACTATCAACACCGAAACACAGGGGTTTAAGTATACACACAGATCAGGAACAGACAAGAAACAGCAGGAGCGAACGTCACTGCCATGGGCTCCACTGAAACAGGCTCCACAGGAAAGGGTTTTACTGGAACGGGCTTTGCTGGATCGAGCTTTACTGGAAGAATGGACTTAACTGGCACGGACTTTCCCTTGCATCGATGTCTGAGACCTCGGGGCAGCCAACATCGCCGGCATGTCTAGTTCAGAGGACCTAAGGTAGTCCCCTTCGTCAATATCCTCCATGCCCAGCACCTCAGCGAGCACGGCGAACAGCTTTGTCGAGCCGCAAAACCCTGCCAGCTCGCTGTATCCATTTCTAGGTCAATCGTTCTGTCAGAGTTTGATGACGGGAGACGGTGGATACAAATGCAAACCTTTTATCCTAATACAAACAATACACACAGATTAGGGACAGACAAGAAACAGCTGGGGACACTTAATGATGAAACCGGGGCGTGAACAGGACAGAAACCAAAACATAACATGAAGCACGTGGTGCCGTCGTCATGGCGGCTGCCAAGCGTGGTCACATGCATAGCTATGCACGGCGGAGAGTCCATGACACTGTGGTGTTATTCATATATGACTAAAAAATACATTTATTCTAACAAGTATTTTACTTGTATATGTTGTTCACAGATAACCAGAGGTTCCCAGCAGGCTAACAAAAATGTGGTTGGACTTTTTATTCTGATTTAAATTATGAGTTGTAGCTAGGATTGGCTCTCCATCTGACCTTATCAGGAGTATTGAGACAAGCAGCATGTGACGTAGTAATTATTACTCTAAACAGACCTTCCCATTTAGGTTGCAAGGCTTCTGATGATAATTTACGCATCATGTCTAAATAACTAATTTTTTAAGCGATC